>JAQQZT010000021.1:4010418-4023343 GCA_030068275.1 Clarias platycephalus
CATTTGAAGACATATTTTTTTATGATAGCGTTCGAGCAAAGATAGTGTGAAGGGCGGTAGTGTCATGTATGTCTTTCTTAAACTCTATTTTAGATATATGGTTATACTCTGTTTCTTATTTGTCTTTTGTTGTTTAGTGTGTTATTGCCTGCACAGCACTATGGTCAACATTGTTGTTTTATTCAGTGCTTTATAAATAAATTTGATTTGATTTTGATTTGATATTTAGTCTGTCAGTCAATTACTTTGTTAGCCAGTCAGTTAGTCAGTTAACTACAGTATTTAGTTGGATATGTAGTCAGTTCGTCAGTTACTCAATCATTCAATTAGTTAGATAACTAAGTCTCTAACTAACTGTCAGTCATTCAGTTAGATACTCAGTCAGTTAGCTAGTTAGTTTAAATCAGGCCAGGTTAAATTGAATTTTTATATAATAACGATATAAATATAACTAACCCAACAAACGATTACATATAAACTACTCCGCTGGAGTCTACGAAAGTGTAATAAATAATACATGTAAATACATACATTAAAACACATAATAATAATAATAATAATAATAATAATAATAATAATAATAATAATAATAATAAAGTTTTTTATGGCAACATTGAGTCAATGGTTTACTTTTGTTATATCTATTTATTTGTAAGATATCAGGAAAAATTAATAAATAAATAAATAAATAAATAAATAGAAATATTTTTCTGTAATCTGTGACTTCCGATGATAATAGCACAATTATATATTTTATTTTATTTTATTTTATTTGCCAATATGACTGTTTTGCCAATCTGACAAATTCTGAACATGGTTCAATTGATGTCATTTATCACCTACAATTAAATGTTGTCTTTAAATTAAAATCATTAAAAGAAACATGTTGTGTTCATGTGATTTCAGTAATAATAATTTTTCCTAATTTCACTTCATTATCTTCCTTATATTCAATGCCACATTAATACTTTACCGACCACTAGAGGGAGCACTTCATTCACTAATGTGTCAACAAGCAGACACATCAGCTGTACGGACTGTCCACTCCGTCTGAACATTCTGCTGTATTACTGAATATTCTGCTATATACACTCGCCGTCCAGTTTATTAGGAACACCTGTATAGCTGCACATTTGCTGTCATAAAAAAAAACCTGCACACAGGTCCAGAGCTTTAGTCAATGTTCACCACATAAATGTTGTTCTGTATATTACTGTGCAAAAGTCTTGAGAACAAATGTTTTACTTGCGACAGGCTGCAAAGTGCCGTAAGATACCATTTTAAAATTGTTGTTTATGTACCAATCTCAGCAGCAGTGACCTCGTTTCCCCTCTCGTCTGTTTGTTCCAACCACTCAGCATTCAGCATCACCAGTATAATAATCACTGATCACTGATCAGCCTGATCATCTGTCATCATCTGCACCTGTTTCTCACTGGTTCATTCCTTAAGTTAGATTTTTGGCTTTACAAAAAAAAAAAAAAAAAAACATTCCTATGAAACTGCTCGGGTACAGGGACTGGGCGGAAAATGAGAAACGAAAATTCCTCCAGGGTGCCTGGAGTGTTATTCCTCAAGACCTCGTTGAAAATACAAGAAGGTCTGGCTCTTCAGGTGAGAAATATGAAGAAATGTTTTGACGGAATGGGGATTCTGCATGTTTTGACATGATTCGCAGCAACTGCTACAGCTGCATTATCAAGAGCATCTTGACCAACTACATCACTTTGTGGCATGCATGGGAGTTCCACTGCAACGGATGGCAAACACCTGCAGAGGGTGGTAAAGACTGCTGAGAGGATTGTCAGGACAATAAAAAAGTTTTTTCTCTGTGACTGTTAACACACCGAACAGTTGACCATGGCATGTTAACCACTACACTACTGCACTGTCATTTTCAGTCTATACTGCACTTCTTTATCCACTAGGCATCTTTGCACCATCCATAAAATATGGTATCATTGCACTACTATTATATTTCACCCATATTTATTCTGTATATATATATATATATATATCATATTTTTACCTAATGCACCTTCTGTACAAAAGATACTCACACCCCTGTACACACGAACCCATCCTGTCATTCACTACATTTCTTGTTTACTGCGAATAGGCCACTTATCCATTTCTGGTTAGATGCTAACTGCATTTCATTATCTTTGTACATGTATTTTGCACAATGACAATGAAAGTAATCTAATCTAATCTAATTTACCATCCGACTGTCCACAAAAGGGCCTGCTCCATTTTTAAGGAAATCCAACATGGGCTATCTATTCACACCTCTGCCCTCTGTGAACTGTAGGACTGAAAATACTCTGTGACCCTGACACTATTCTCAACACACAGATTCTTCACTCACCCACTACCAGACTGCACACGACATGTGTTTTGCACAGACATTGTTATAAATTTGTTAGACATTGACTATAAATCTGTACTGCTGTAGGATATATTGTTGTATATGATATATGTTTGTTGTATATACCTACTGCCAAGCCCTTGGTTTCGTTATAATTTCGGTGATTATGGCTTCCAGCTCATGAAAATCAAAATCTCAAAAAAATATTGGGCCAATCACGCACAGTATTATCATGGTCAACAAAGCAGTTACCAGTGGCAGTCTTGGCACTGTGGACAAGTGGTAAATCTTGCTGGAAAAGGAAGTTTGCTTCTCCATAAAGTTCGTTGGCAGACGAAAGCATGGTGAGCTCTAAAATCTTCTGGTAGGTAGCTGTGTTTACTTTGGACTTGATAAAACACAGTAGACCAACACCAGCAGGAGACATGCCACCCCAAATCATAACTGACTGTGGAAACTTCTCACTGGACTTCAAGCGACTTGGATTCTATGCCTCTCCTCTCTGCAAAGTTTGCTTTCATTTTAAAATAATGAACTTTGGTGACTTTGGACCATTAAGCAAATGGTCCAGTTCTTTTTCTTCTAATAATTCTCTGGTTCAGGAGTGGCTTAATACCAGGGAGGCAAAACTTGTATCCCATTTCCTGAAGATGTCTTTGCATGTTGCTCTTCATGCACTGCCTCCAACCTCATGCCACACCCTGTGAAGCTCTCCCAAGGTCTTGAATCAACTTTGTTTGACAATTGTCTCAAGTCTGTGGTCTTCCCTGTTGCTTGTGCACTTTTCCCCTCTAGTCAACTTTCCATGAACAGGCTTCGATACCGCACCTTCTGTGTCTTATCCTCCTTGTACAGGGTGTCGATGATCAACTTCTGGATGAATGTCAAGTCAGCAATTTTCCCCATGCGTTTACTGAACTAGACTGTGAGACAAACAGTATTTATACTGTATAAATAGTAATTTACTGGAACTTAAAATGAAATATTCTAATATTTCAAGATAGTATAGTTTTGAAATATTTTACTTTACATGTAATGAATTTGTTTGATAGTTTCTATAGTTACATTAAATTATAAAAGTTTATTCACAATATTAAAACTTTTGTTTATGGACTTTATTTCTGCTCCGTAAATCCTTCATAATGACTCTAATCTGATGTGCTGGTTGTTAATTGGTGATGTACTGAGGCTAGTGACTCTAAATGAACTTCTCCTCTGCAGCGGAGGTACGTTTTGGTCTTGCTTTCCTGTGAAGGTCTTCATGAGAAGACAGTTTCATCATGGTTCTTGATGGGTTTTGCAAATTGCACTTGACAATTCTGTTCTTGCAAGAACTATTCCAGAACAGCTGACCTTCGTGTCTTAAAATAACAACTGACTGTTGCTGTTGTTGTTACTTGATTACCAAATGCCGTATGTGTTATTTCATAGTATTGAAATCTCCAGTATTGTTCAAGAATGTAGAAAATAAATCAAAACTTGTGTCCAAACCTGAATGATGGTGAATGATGTTGAATGATGGTGGAGTTCATCCAAAATCATGCTGCTCAGAAAATGGAAAACAGCTAGCCTTGTGCATGTGTACAGCTTTGGACTTTTTAAAACGAACCTTTGGATTAAATTGGCCCAGACGGCCCTAACCATGACTTCAGGACCAGCTGGTAGAAAAGGCCGCATGATGCAAAGCTCTGCTCTGTAAAAGAACAATATGCAATAAAAATCCTTTTGGCATCCATGTCATTTTCCCTATTATATATATATATATACATGTCAACTGCAAGAGCAGCATCACTACCAACAGTCATGAATTTAAAAAGTCTCAGGTGATCACACAGAGTGAATCACACCTCAGATGTTGTGTTAAGTCTAATGCATCCAATCCAGCATTACCGGCACATCAAGAGCAACATGATCTGTAATGAAAGCACATGTGAAAAACAATCTTGCTTAATACTCATGAACCAGGTGGACTACTACAACATTCTGTATCACTTATTTTTCAGGATGCCTTTGGATAGAAACTAGAAAGAACAGCACAGTGTGTTCAAGATTACACTTAGAGACAAACTGAAGACAAATTTTAAGGAAACAGATGGATAATTTCAAGCACATCTTACCATGCATCCTAATCATCCTAATAGCAACGCAAGGATGGGTAGCGGATTTTATCATGCTCATATTAAATAACTTGCTTTTATTGTATATGCTTAAACATAACATTCTACATATTTGTCTTAGATTCTGTCAGTGGAGCACTTAAAGAATTGGATGGGGGAAAATAACTTTTCAGATAAGCATAAAATAAGATAAGAGATATTTAAAAAAAAATCTCTCTCTCTCTCTCTCTTTTAAGTAAACTAGCTAGTTCACCAGTACAACCAGATACCTGAGTGTAAACACTGTGGAGGCTAAATTGCAAACACACACACACACACACACACACACACACACACACACACACACACACACACATTCCATGTTGTAATGCAATGCATCTGACTGGTTTGTTCATTTTAGACTCAGGTTTGAGAGGGCCTAGCATTAAGCCCTGCCCACAGTCTGTACAAAGCCCTCTACCCCTTTTCTTTCAAGCAGTAACCCTGAGCCTTTTCAGCAGACTGAGCAGAGCTTGCTGGTGAAAACAGGCAGCTTTTGTCAAATAATTACACACTTCTGCTTTTCGTAGTTTGGAGTTCCTATAAATAAAACAGCGTCATATATACATTAGTGGCAGAACATTTTGTCCTTTCTCTGTGAATCATATCATTTGACTCAGCTCACTGAAAAGAGTTGACTCTTATACCACCATAACGACTCATTTAATTCTTTATTTTTTTACACTTCTCCTATTTTGACAGGCAATTCTTATATTTTTTATGGTTGAAACTTACTATAAAAGAAAAAAAATAAATTTTAACTATTAACATAGTACATATTTTTCTGTGCAGACTTTTAATTAACATGATGTTATTATTATATTTAGATTTTTGAAATATGTGCAAATCTTATTCCCGACAACCTCAGATCAGACAAAGGCTATGAACTTTTGATCCTCTTGAGGATGCGTGGACCCCAGGTTAGGAGCCATCCAAACAAAACACTTTTCCTATAAAAATAAATGGGAAAAGGAATTGTTGTTGGACTTTTAATTCATAAATCATAGTAATGCATCATGTCCTTACCTACAGAGTGGATAAACATAAAGTGCACCAAGCTGCTTATCAAGCTAATATGGGTCAAAATGTGCTATAACTACTACGCCAGGCACCGTTACTAAAAAAAATAAAGGATGCTTCAACCTTTTCTATGTAATGAATGAATGAAATATTATTATTGTTTTCTGAAAACATGAAAATACTTGTGTTCTTTTTTTTTTCCAGTAAATTTATTTAACCTTTAAAAAAAAAAAAAAAAACACCAGTATGCCATGAGGCCAGGGAACGGGTGAGGGCGTTCTCTTTAAAAGGCCTTCTTGTGGAAGTCACAATTCTTTAAAAAAAAAAAAAAAAAAAAAAATCCAGAAATTATTATTGATTCAACTTCTTGTACATAATACATGGAATAGTAATACACACTCGTACACACTACATACATGGGGTGTACAAACTTTTATTTGATGAAAATCAATAAATACATGGTCTATAATAATTATTTTTTAAAATTCCAAGGTTCCCTTTTTTTTTAGTGTGTGTACTTCAATATTTTTCAGTCATCTCAGGAAAGTACCCATTGTTCAGGACATTTCTTTCTTTCTCTTTCTCTCCTCCTCCTCCACTCCACTCCACCTCATCGTTTCTTTCCGGCAGCTGCTGTACACTCACTGCTGTGCCTGTGTGCACGAGGTGTTCACGCGTCGATGCTGAGCGCTGATTGGCTGAACGCGACACAAACAGCGCGTCTCGTCCAATGGCTGGCGTGTGCACGTGCGAGCCACACGCCGAGCACAGCTCTCGTTCATGAACAAGTGGGAGCCCGTGCTGGTAAACAAGCCGTGTGTGAATCATTGGCTGCTGGTGCGTGTAGCGGTATAAAAGGCAAGGCTAGCAAGGAGTAGCTCAAACAAAGCTGTGGTGAACTTAGCATGTACTGTAGACACGTCGGAACTCTGAGTTTAGAGAAAACAGTACCGCGGCTGCGGAGGTTCTGCTCAGTCACCCTGCTCCATATATTACACGGCTGTATTTGGATCAGCTCGATTTAGAATTTTTTTTTACAGATTAAACAGACAGCGAATATTTCGTGCAAGATGGTTGCCATGACTAAAAAACCCAAGATCTTCCAGCTCGAGTTCAATGATCCGACCAAGACGTTTTACTGCAGCGGGGATAAAGTGGCCGGGAAGATCATAGTCGAGGTGAACGAGATCACACGCGTCTCGGCCATGAAAGTGCTCGGGGTCGGCTGTGCGAAAGTGGATTACGCCAAGGGGAAGAAAAGATGCCAGCAAGAAGTCGACTACCTAAAATATGAAGAAGTTGTGCTGCTGGATGACCATCCTGCAGGTGAGTGCGCAATAAACAACAATAACAATAATGCATGCTTCGGTACTGAACATGGCAGTCTCGCACAGTGCGCGAGCGCTCATCGTCGCCATGGCTACCTGTGCAGCACGCGCACGCTAGTTAGTGCGCATGCGTAACTAACGGAATTTAAAAAAAGTTTGGCATCCTAGCTAACATATATTATTTTTATCCTGTTCATATTTAATTTAGGACTAGAATTTATAATGTTTACATGATTATTAATAAAAAATAAAAACGAAATAGTTCATTCATTCAACACGCAAGTTAGTGCGCATGAGTGAGTTGAGGAAAGCGGTGGAAAGAGTCGCGTGCGATAACGGAATAAAAATGTTTAGCATTTTAGCTAACGTATAATCCTGTCATTTTTTTTACATTTAAAAAAAAAAAAACTTTTATTCATTCATACGTTTCAATCAGTTTTTTTTATTTTATATAAAAGTATGTACATTTTAACATTTAAAAAAGTTGTTTAGTAAAAGTGAGCAAGAAAGCAAATGTTTAGTAACTTTTTTTTTTTATTGTTTTTGCAGATAATAATCATGATTTACATGTTGTCTCCACAGATACTGATGGCTCGGTCATCCTCAGGCCTGGAAACAAATATGAATACACCTTTGGCTTCGAGCTTCCACAGCAAGGGTGAGCATCATTCATGCACTGCTTTATTGTGTTTTGCAGGTGATGCCACAAAAAACAAAACAAAAAAACTAAAGAACATGATGTACAATACTGACTTCCTGTTTTCTCATCCACAGGCAGCTTGTGTCTTCTTATGAGGGAAAGTTTGGCAGCGTGCAGTACTACGTCAAAGCCTTGATGGAGAGAGGATCTCACCCCCCCCTGGAGTGCAAGAAAGCCTTTGAAGTGGAAGAGCCCTTGGACGTCAACACGCCTGACCTTATGGTGAGAAACATCTTCAGCACTTGGTATTATGAATGATTAAAAACATGACGTTGTTGTGATATTGGTATGAGACATTGTGTCTAACTCTTGCCTCTCGATGTTTTTAGTCTCCTGCAGGCGGGATGAAGGAGAAGAAAGTCACCTGCATGTTCATCCCTGACGGCCAGGTGTCCCTGAACGCCAAGATCGACAGACGTGGCTTCTGTGAAGGTGAAGAAATCTTCATCGATGCCAAGTTTGAGAACACCTGCTCACGTATCGTGGTGCCCAAAGCTGCCATCGTGGCCAAGCAGATATACCAAGTCAACGGGGCCACCAAAGTGTTCAGACAGAAGCTTTCCTCGGTGCGTGGGAATCACATAATCTCAGGGATGTGTGACGCATGGCTTGGGAAGAGCATCCGGGTGCCTAAGATCAAACCCTCCCTTCTGGGTTGTGGGATCATCCGTGTGGAGTATGCCCTCATGGTGAGTGTTACAGTGAGCACAGTAGGGAAGCATTATAGTAAGCACAGTGGTAATGATTGTTGCAACTGCAAGTTAGTATTTTAACGAATCATTTTTTTTCTCTTTTTTTCTTTCTTCCAGATCTACATGCACATTCCAGGCAGCGAGAAGCTCATCCTGGAGCTGCCCCTGGTCATCGGCACTGTGCCCTACAGTGGGCTCAACAGCCGCACTAACAGCATGAGCAGCCAGGAGAGCACGTCCTCTGCCAGCTGGGTGTCCCTGCGCATGCCATCCTCATGTCCCCCCAGCTACTGCGAGATCACGCGCAACACCAGCCTCGACCAGCCGCTCACGCCGCTGCTCGATGACTTCGATGAAGGGGACAGTCCCATCTTCATGAACAGTCAGCGGTTCAGCTTCCCTCCACTTCCACCCTACTCAGAGGTGAGTGCTCAGATCTGTTACAGGTTCAAACCAGCATGCATTGCTGCTACATTACAGAGTTTACTTGATAAAGTGAAAGTTCTAACTCAAGTTCTACTAATTTTGCAGGTGGAGGAGGAGTACAACGGCAACCCCCGCATGCTTCCTGTGTGTTGAGGAGCTTTCCAAAACCCGATACCTGTCCAAAGCTAGCCAGTCTTCCTCTCACCGTTCAGGAACTGTTAAAAGCGTTCTCGAAGCCGAGGACGAGTAAAAAGGCAGAGGGTCGGACGATGAGGGTCCAGTAGCGTTCCTGGTGTTTCTGTGCTGTCACGACGCTCGAGCTTTCCAAGCGTGCGCCGTGGTGAACTTTCAGGGACTGAACAAGCACACGTTGTTTCAGTGTGCTGTCATTTACCTCTTACAAAGCTGCCCATCTTTAGCTTGAGATTTCTGCTGAACCGAGGCTTTTAGTTACTCCAAAACATTCCCTAAATAAAGGGTGCAACTTCTGAGCTTCTAATTCTACACCTGTTACGAATCATTCTATAGAAATCCTGTGTTGTAAGAGAGTTTATTTTTGACAGTTTTTTGTATGGATCAGTGTTAAATTGAAGCTGTTTATTTCCATGATAATGCACTTTTTTTTTTTTTTTTTTTTTTTTTTAAATGGATTCAGTTCACTTCCTGACTGCCTGAAGAGACTACTCCTGTATTGCATTTATCATTGTTGTTATTTTGGGTTTCACTTTTGCGTTGCTTCTTCCTGTGAGATTTTATAGATCACGAGAGCTCCACAGCACTTGCTGCACCGTGTGTTTGAATGTGGGCTTTCCTTCTTAACGGGCCAAGCAACATCCTGACACTAACAGTGCCAAAGTCAGGGTGCTCATCTTATTTCGCCAGATCAGGAAATGCACTCTGTTCTTTTATGTTACTGATTTTGACATGTTTATTTTCTAAATGATTGCCTTTCATCTCTTGAGATTGTATGATGTATTGCTTGTATTTTTTGTATGGCAAATTATGGTTTTATATTTGAACCCTGTGGGTTAGTTTTCAATAAAATAAAAAAAAATCTAAAACCCTTAAACTTTTTCATGTTTTATTTACTAATTACTTTAAAATGCTTAATTACAATGACAATCTCATCTATTAATAGATTGATCACATGCACAATAGTCAAGACATGTAGATTATTGTGGGAGAAAAAAGGGGGGGGGGGTGGTTTCTCACTTCAGTTTACAAATAAACTGACAAAAAAAAAACTAGCTTGGAGTAGGAAAAAAACAGTACCCTTGGTTTGGTAAAATAATTTTATCGTCAACTAGAAGAAGAAATTTGTTTGGTTGGAAATGACCATTCAATGTGGTGTATGAGGAAATTGCAGTTTTAATAGAAGTTAAAAATGTAATAAAAAAAATACAATCACCAGTTTGGGTGGATAAAAGTAGTACTTAAACGAAGAAACTAGTTTACATGCATAGCACATTTAAATCATCGATTTAAAAATGTCACATTTTTATTGCATTATTTGAATTATCATGGTTGTGTTGAAGAATCAAACCACTCCTCATCTACAGCACATCAAAAAGTCTTTCACTGTGGTTAAGGTCAAGACTCTGTGGTATCCAGTTCATGTGTGAAAGTGATTCCTCATGCTCCCAGAACCACTGTTTCACAATTGAGTCCTGGAATTTGCAAAGAAAAACTTAAAATAGATGTGATAACCCGGTCATTTAGGTCGATGGCTGACTTTTGACTATTTGTTGCCAAGTAACGTCTGTTGCTGAGCCTAAACCTGAGCAACTGAAGCAACCCCAGATCATAACACTCTGTCTCCAGAGGCTTGTACTGTGGACACTATGCATGATTATATCCATCAATCTGGACTCATCATGACCTTTTGCCATTGCTCCAAAGTCCAGCGGTTTTCCAGCTGTTGATTCCCAATCCTGTGAGTTCTTTCACTATTAAACATAGCTCTGATTTCTCTTGTCCGTTTTTATGATGCAAATTCATCAAGCGTTTAAGTGATCTCCCATCGCGCCCTTTTTTTCTGCCTACATTCTGAAGTTGATGGGATCATCACCTGCTTCCAATTGAAACATATTAATCACTGTAGTAATTTCCCAAACAAATATGCCAAGGGATTCGCTTACTGACATATGAACAACTTGTTCTTTTGTGGCCAGGGTGTGAATCAGCAGGAGCAGAATTGGACCTGTTAGCCTGACTTCGAGCTGTTATTGTGTCACACACCCTCTATCAACTCATGGAGTAACCACGGAGGTGAAGTATTGTACATGTAGATTCGCATCGCTGTTCTCTGGAATAACTTTTTTATTTATGTAAATTATACAAGTGCATATTTGACAATACAAAACCAAATGTAGGATTCAAGGAGCACTTGGACGGCATGGTGGCTTAGCACGTTTGCCTTGCACCTCCAGGATCCGGGTTCGATTCCCACTTCAGGTCTGTGTACATGTTCTCCCAGTGCTTGGTGGGTTTCCTCCCACAGTCCAAAAACATGCAGATTAGGGCAACTGGCGTTCTCAATTTGCTCGTAATGTGTGAGAATGCATGTGTGAATGTTGTCTGGAGATCCAACCACGGTCGTGAAATGGGAATAAATACAATGGTAACCACCATGGATGGATGGATGGAGCACTTAGCCTTACTTAGCTTGCTTTATTAGGTCAAGTTCAATTTCAGAAGATTAAGAATGATAAAGTTTGCGTTTCAGCTTTTTGTTCTTGTTTTCAAACTGACGTAAATGTCAGAAACTTCCCATTACACCTTATCATCATTTGTGGAATATCCGATTATCCTCATAAAACAGTTTAGAGATCCTAGTTCCTCTTAATACTAACAGGATGTGTTTATATCTTCCATTACAGTAAAGACATGTCCTCTTAACATACGCTGGATATGACGACCGGAGGACCTTCCGGCGTCCCTCATTCTCATCCTTCATTGTTTTATGAAGATATTATTGAAGCATTAGTTTCTTCCTTTACAAAATCCCCCAGCAAGTGCTTCATTTTACCCACCGCGCACCAACCTGTGTAGTAGATGCAGCTGATAAAAGAGCCAGTAGACAGTACACACTCTCACGAAGTGTGTGTAGAGACATTAGAGATGGTGTGTGATGAGACTCAAATTTGTTTATTTTGTAACTTCACATGGGCCTCCACGTACGTCAGTTAAGCCGTGTAAGAGTGCGCAGGCGTGTGTGTGTGTTTGTGCGAGTGTGAGAACGTGCATTCCTGCAGCAATGAGAACTGAGCACTGAGATAAGCCTCATGCGGTTTATCTCACGCTTTCACATGTCGCCATTTCGGGAAAAAAAAAAAGCCAAAACACGACATCATAGCAAATAAAACTATAGAAAAATTGCAGGAGAGCGTACATCATTTTATTTTCATTCTCCACTGGGCAAAGTCATTTTGCATGGTACTAAGTTTATTTTTTTAGAAAGAATCAGTATGATCTGATAATCAAACGAGTAAACATGTAGAGAAACAGGAATGATAAAGTCTATTTAATATAACCAAATCATAATTATATGATTAATAAATAATCAATTATACACTTGCTGTACTCCTATTGATATAAGGCTTATAAATCATGCCGTGGTGATATCGCTGTAATATATTATCCTGCAGCTACTATTTATAACCTGCCATGATCCCATGTCACGTGGGTGAGGTCAAACATTTACAGATCGGACGCAAGAACCAACCTGGTTATTCTAGTGAAAATTATTTCGGCTCCGTCTACCATATCGCATACCGCTATCATTTAGAGGATCACTCTCCTCATCCTCCATATGTGTGTCTTCATTGTTATAAAGGGGACCCATTAAGTCAAATTCACATTTTAGTCATTTTTAGACGCTTGAATGGGTTTCCAGTGTGTGTGTGTGTGTGTGTGTGTGTGTGTGTGTGTGTGTGTACGAAGATAAAAAACAAAAAGAGTAAAATATTTCATACTTTTATTTATATTTTGTATTGGTCAGGGCTTAAACAAGCTAATTAGATTTCTCCCTAATGTGACCTCATATAAGAAGATCTCCTCCCATGGCAGGTTACTCAGCTCTGGCGATTCTGGAAGATGAGTGAAATAAAGGGATTTTGAGGTATGAACAAATGCATTGTCTGAGGTGTATTTCAGCTAAAGCATTACACACACACACACACACACACACACACACACACACACACACACACACACACACACACACACACACACAC
>JAQQZT010000021.1:4043071-4053688 GCA_030068275.1 Clarias platycephalus
AACGAGAATAACAGAACAAGGAAGTCAACCTTTGTGATATGCCTGATATTATTGATGTTGTTTGGAAACAAATCAGCAACCCGGTCGCGTGACTTCCTACTTTATCAGCTCTGGTTGTGTAAGTCCAAGGATGAGATTAGTGCATGCACACAGAGATTTCGGAGGAGACAGACAATTGTGAAGGTGATGATTTGATTTGAGCCATGCTGGAGTATGCCGTTCTGTGCTCCGAGTACATACACCTTTTCAAGTGGACGCTGTACACGAGAATGATAACAAGTTTTCACTTTGTGCAAATGTACTGAACTTTGCAGTCTAGCAAAGTGAAATCTGTGCCCAAGACCGTAATACTCAAGTATGTCGCTGAGATGATCAGCGTCAGCTCCGACAGAAGACCTAGAACCAGAAAACCAAGCAATTACTTAATGAACAAAACGGGAAAACAAAACAACTTACCTCGCCAATGTTAATAAGAATGGTAATCAAGCATGAACACGCCCCCCTGCTGCTGATTGGCTGGAATAGTGTCGTGTGACATGGTCCGCACCTCTTGGTTTGTTTTATATGTACACATCATAGAAAAACAGTGATTTTCCACACAGAATGGAGAGCTAGCAGACCATGAGGAGACATTTACAAGGTTTACCAGCATGCATTAGAATATAAAAATTAATAATAATAATAATAATAATTCTTCTTATTCTTATTCTTATTATTATTATAATAAGAAGAAGAATCTTCAGATCAGCATGCAGCTGGCGCTGTAGGTTCAAAGATACAAAGACACAAACACACTATACACTACACACTACACTACACAAAGACACAAACACAATACTCACTACACATTACATTTCCAGCTCTGATGCTCTTTTAGAGCAATCTGTCACTAAAGAAAGCGAATAAATGTGCAGTGAATGTGCAAAACCTACCGTCTCATGCATACAGCAACTATAAGAACTTCACAAACAAACACACTACAGTACATGACTGTACATCAACCATGTACAAGCCAATTAATTTCCAGATGGATGACTTTTAGGAGCGGAAATCTTTCTTCCATTCTGCAAAGTCATGAAATTTTACCAGCGCCACCTACAAGGTTGGAAACTGCACTATATGGGCAAAAATATTTGGCCAAACCTGCAATGACATTGTATCCAAATACATATACTTATACAATATGGAGTCGGTCCCCTCTTTTTGGAAGGCCGTCCACAAGATTTTGGAGTGTTTCTGTGGGAATTCATGTCCATTCCTTCTGTAGAGCATTTATGAGGTCAGGCACTGATGTTGGACGAGAAGGCCTGGCTCTCAATCTCCGTTCCAGTTCATCCCAAAGGTGCTTGATGGGGTTGAGATCAGGGCTCTGTGTTCGGGCCAGTCAAGTTCTTTCACACCGAACTCATAAAACAATGGCTTTATAATCCTTGCTTTGTGCCCTGGGACACAGTCATGTTGGAATAGGCTTTCCCCTTGTTAACTGTTGCCACAAAGTGGAAGGACCTTGAGCAAGGGTCTAACAGTGATGGCGTTGCGACTCGAACTGGGGGCCTCCTGATCAGCAGAATCAATATCTTAACCACAGAGCTACTCCTACCTCAGTCCACTTGTGTATTTACACTCTCCAATACAGAAGGTGGTAGCATGCACCTAGTTGGTGAATGCAAACACTGGAACAACGTCACACAGCAGCATTGTCACATCCATTTCCAGTCTGCTTACTTTTCCAGTAATATGGCCAAGAACTGCTGGGTGATGCCGAATCCAGTGAAAGCCATATAAGCACCGGATGGTTTCTGCAGCATGCAGTTGGTGCTGTAGGTTCTGATCGATGGCATATACCATCATAAGTTCTTGTAGCTTCCTTCCTCAGCAATATATTGACAGTAGCATTGTCCAAGATATCTTGGTATGCTGAAGCATTAAGATTAGGGGATAAGGGGCCTGATTGATTGAATCACTTGAATTCAATCATTAACAGGTTTGGCCAAATACCTTTGTCCGTATAATGTATGAAGCTTGCAGGAAAAGTAAGGGCTATTATTCTTGTTTATTAACGCAGGAGTGTGTTGGATGTTGTGGGCTGCCTGCAAGACACTAAATGACAGTTTAATCGCATTGATTCATCCATCCTCAGTGCACAGTTTGGCACTATCCAGGGCAGGATGAGTGACGGTTAACTTTAAAATGTAGAGGGTTACAGAGGTTGAATAAAGGAATGAAATGAATAACAGATCATGTCTTGTTGCTGTTTACTATGGATGGTTTTTTTATTATTATTATAGTTCGTCATAGCAGCTGGACTGAATCATTTTTATAGCACGGTGGAACATCTCTGCCGTTTACACAGTGTGTGTTAATCAAACCTGTGACATTATAAGACAAATATGATACCAGGCTCTGAATCAGCCAGTTGGCACTACAGGTAGGTGTTTGGTAGCTAACTAGGTAAAAGGTTGCGGAGCGAGTGTAAACACTGGAACGTCGTCACACAGCAGCATTGTCACATCCATTTCCAGTCTGCTAACTTTTCCAATAACATGGCCAAGAACTGCTGGGTGATGCCGTGTCCAGAGAAGGCCATATAAGCACCGGATGGTTTCTGCAGCATGCAGCTGGTGCTGTAGGTTCTGATCGATGGCGTATACCGTCATACGTTCTTGCAGCTTCCTTCCTCAGCAACATATTGACTGTTTTACTGTCAGAAAGAAGAAGAAGAAAAAACAGCAGCAAAACACGAACACATTAGAAATTCAAACATGTAGCAAACAAAAACACATGATAAGATCCAAGCCAACAGGCCTTGACTTTGTGTTATGACTGAACTCATATTATTGTTTTTGTTCTTGTCTATTTCATATTAATACATGATTGCATAGCAGAGATTAAGCAGGTTTATATGGTTTATGATTAGGGTTATGATTTAGGGCTACAGTTAGCATTATGGTTTAACATTAGGTTAATGGCCAGGACCTAGAACTGAGATTTAGGATCAGGCTTGTACAAGTTTAGTTTAGGGCTGGGATTATGGTTTAGTCTTTATCAGGTTTTAGGATTCCTGGTTTTGTGTTTTAGGATTATATTATTAGTACTAAAAATGTGGTTTATTTATGGTATATTGTTTATGAAAATGAAATGTAGGGTTTAGGGGTAAGGGTTTGGGCTGATTCTTCACGTCACAACCCCAAGAATGACTTAGTCTCTCACCGTCTATACAGCTTTATCCTGTATACAGGGTCGTGGGGGGCCTGGAGCCTATACCCGGAGACTTAGGGCACGAGGCGGGGTACACCCTGGATGGGGTGCCAATCCGTTGCAGGGCACACACACATTCACACACTCATTCACAAACTTATTCACACACTATGGGGCAATTTGGAAACACCAATTGGCAAATCGAAGTCAACTGGCAGAGAAATTGTACCCAGGCACAGTATGAAGCAATTTTGCCTAGTGTGAATGCACACTCATTCTACCCCAACCACAAGCACAAGCACCTGCCATCAGGATGATGTCTGAGCATGAGAGCGAGTTCCATTACCACTGTTTACTCACTCATTTATTCTCTATCCCACTGTACAAACTCATGGAGACTCACTCGATGAGGCAGGGTACACCCCGGACAGCCCACATACTGACACACGCTATGGGCAATATATCAACGCCAATTAACCTAATTTACATGATTTGGGAGGAAACCAGAGTACCCTGGGGAAACCCACCAAGCCCGGAGAGAACATGCAACCTCCACGCATGCAGACCTACAGACGGGAATTGAACCGTCGGAGGTGCGAGGCCGCAGTGCTAACCACTATGCCAACATGTCGCCTGTATATTTTACACAAATGCAATAAAAAAAAAACATGCCCGGGGCAGGGAAGAGATCGTCTGTGATTGTAAGGATATCCGATGTTGATAATTGACTCAGGAAATATGAGCAGCGATATTAACTGCACTGTTTGTTGAAATAATACAGTCATTGTGTTAGAGAGCCGAACCCGCGTCAGAAGCGCAGGAAGTGAGGACACTATGACCAACAAACAAAGTAAGTCTGCAGAAGGAGCTACAGCTGTTTTATTATCTGTGACATCAGACCTACATTGTCTACACATCATTTTATTTCATTTATTGAGTAATTGCTGAGTTTGCTGGAAAGTAATATGGGTATTGATATTAGTGATATTATCAGTTGACAATAAAACGATTAAATTCAATAAACAATTCGTTTTATCACAAGGTCTCATCAACAACAACAACAATAATAATAATAATAATAATAATAATAATAATAATAATAATAATGACAATAATAACTCTTCTATCATTTTGTGTAATCTGTAGTTTACTTAGACTGTCTACTTTTATTTCCTCTTTCTAAAGGCATATAAAAGGATGATTAAGTAAATATTCTGGCATGTTTGCTCATTTTCTTCTTTAACTAAATGCTTTTATTGGATACTTTAGACCTATACACTCCATAAGCACTTTCTTAAATTGTTACCATGCTCTTGCTTAATTATTAGATTTATCTTGTGCATTGGTATTTGGGTTACAATTTAAAGACAGGATCTTGGTCAAGCCAGGAATAGCGTGTACAGAGTGTAGTCTATTATTTATGGTGATTAGCACTGCGTAATCGCACTTTCAGGGCTTATTTCCCCGCCTCAGTGGAGTTTGGATGTTCACTCTATGCTCGGTGGCTTTCCAAAAGGTACTCCAGTTTCCTCCCACAGTGCAGAGATTTGAAAATGAGGCTAATTTCCAAATTGCCTATAATGAGTGAGTGTGTGGGTGAGGGTGCTGTGTGATGGATTGGCCCATCGTGCCTGCCATCTCCTGGAACTGCCATCTCCTGCCATCTCCTGGAACAGACTCCAGGCCTCCTGTACAGGATAAGTGGTATAGAGAATGAATGAATGAATTATTTAAATGTTGTGTGTGAATCCTGACTTACCACTTTTCATCATTTTTTTTAACATAATGCTGTAAGCTTCTGTAAGCTTGTGAGTAATAGATATGGATTTGATATTTTCCTATGTGTAGGACGTACTGAACTTTGAAGCTTTGTACTTAGATAAAGGAAACTGAGGAACAGCTACTCCATGGTTACACTTCCTGTTTGAGAATAAAACAGGAAACCATAGCAAGAAGGAGGGATTGCTGACCAGCCCATTTGGAAACCATGATGAGGACAGACTTAAAGGTTATATCAATACTAATCAACATACGGTTATAAGCAAGTTAATAAAGCAAAAATTTTTTTTTTTAAATGATTCAACAAATGTTCTTGGAATCTGAAAGAAAAAAATACAAATCATCATGCAGGATTGAATTTTTAACCATTGAAAAATTGAAATGAGAAAGGGATCACAGCTAAGCTTAAAACCACATTCATGTGGCATCGGCGGATTAAATCGATGAATTGAAACAAGACTTGCTGGCTGTTAAACTAGAGCTTGTTAAACATGAGCCAAAAGTGAAAGGATTAGTGATCGAGTTGGATGAGCATGAACATCTAAGGTGACATTATATCACTATCACGGGCTACCTGCTAGTTTAGACATCTACTGTATAAAAGCTAATAAATGTAAGCTTCATAAATAGGCTTTTGATCAGCTGGTGCTGGTTGTTGCCCTTAGGGCATCATCGACTTGGAAAAAACTAAAGGTGCCCTCTGTGTAGACTGAGATTGCTCAAACACTCATAATGGATATGACATTGTTAATGTTTTTATTTTGTTTGGTTGTCAACAAAGGTTTTCAGGACTTCCTGCAAATTAAACAATTATGTAAACAATTGTATAATCTCTGCAGAATAGAACTTTCACTTTAGTGACCGACTTTAAAGACAAACCAGAAATATCAGGTTTGAGAACAAACTGGCATGCTGACTTGACCACATGCTGATCATGATTATGACTCATTTATCATATTAACTGGTTACAAAACTAATTACATCTTGCTACTTGATATTAAATAATCACAGTGACAAAAGCGACAAGGAAAATAATACATTCCTGCGAGTATGTTAGTAATCTAATGATGCAGCATTCGCATGGCTGATGACTCCTAGCTGTTGTGCAATAGGAGAGACATGACTGCTGGATTCGCCGCGATTGAGCAGAAAATCAGGCAAGAAGATGACTTGATGAAGTTCGGAAAGCATTCATTGACTGTGCACTACTTTATCTTCACATTGAATCGCATTGTATTCAGGTTGAAGTGTGTGTGTGTGTGTGTTCTTGTGAGTTCTGCATTCTGCCCCTGTTAAGAACAATAAAAATGAGCCCCTTTTAATAATCTTTAAAAAATAATAAATGGTATGAAAACGAGTCCTTGGTGGTTGTTCAAGGCTTTTTGTCCCAACTCCTCCCACCTCACTGCTTTTCCTTCCTGTCGCATGACTTCTCAACCTCGCCCTGCTTGATGTCTCCCACATTTTGACTTCCTTAACCCTTTTTTATTATTATTATTATTATTATTATAATTTTCCATTACATTTCACCCATATACAAAGAAATGACATAGGTGCTCTTCACTTATTTCTATCTTTATTTTAAACTTCTAACTTCTTTATTTTTACATTTGATTTTATTTATATGTTTCACTGATTTATTTTTTTTTTTTTATCAGATTTTTTTTTTTTGCATAAGAATCCTTTATATAATACATTAGGTTATTGTTGTTTCCCCTCAGATTATTTAACAATATTCACAAAATTCACTTTGCTTGAAGTTTATTAATTTCATGTGTAATTATTTTAGTGCGTATGATTAATTTATTTTTACTTGTCTTTTATTTCACCTGATTCCTTTATTTAATTAGAAAACAAGTCATGTGATTTAATTGCACATTTTATTTATTTATATTCATGTTTTTTTTTCAACAATTTCAAAATTCATAATTCTCCCGACTCATACATTTTACATGATTATTTATTTGAGAGTATATGTCTATTTTCACATGTTTTATTGATCATATGTTTTTTCGACATATGATCACTCATTCGTCTTGTTTACATGATGTGATGACACGTGAATTCACATGTTCTCTTGTTGGACATTGTGAAATGTGCCATCTCATCGAATGTGTGCCAATGTTCTCTAAGTGTGAAACATTTTAGCGTAAAAATTTCTTCATACACGTTTTATCGTAGCACTTACTGATGGAGTGGAAGATAATGTTACTGATAAATAATACAGAACAGAAGGCAGATTAACAGCAAGGTTCGAGAGTGAAATTTCAGGCTACTTTGCTACATTTTATATTTGAAAATTTTCTATTCGTTTTGTCATCTAATTCATCTAAATATCTTTTTGTGTCGTTGTCATTGTTATTTTCTTGTAACGTCCTGTAAATGGTGGCTTAGTGGTTAGCACTGTCGCCTTGCGCCTCCAGGTCCTGGGTTTGATTCCCATGTTGGGTCTGTGTGCATGGAGTGTGCTTGGTTTTCTTTGGGTTCTCCGGTTTTCTCCCTCAGTCCAAAGACATGCAGATTAGGCTGAGTGGTGTTCCCAGGTTGCCTGTAGTGTGTGAATGTGCATGTGAATGTTTACCTGAAGTCCTTCCACGGTTGTACACAATAGGAATAAATACAATGGTCACCATTGGCCTCCGTAGTCCCGAGTTGGACTACTGAGATTCCTAGATGGATGAGATGTCCTGTATATCTTACCTAGCTCTATACAACGATACGCCACAACACTACCACCACCACCACCGTGCCAAGTGTATTGACTAACATTGATTATCAGTTATATAACAGTAAACTGGTGACAGGATCATGTTCGCCCAAGGCCCATTTATGCCTGTCTGGTCTGATCCCACATAAAAATCAAATGTACTACACTTTGCTGAGGAAAAAGTTAATGCAGGCTATGTAAGAAAGAGACCAGAATGCTCAGAGCAATACAGCTTATGAATATGTGGCTTAGCAGCTAAAGACAACCTCCAAATACCCCAGATCTCAATCCGATCGAGTGTCCATGGAATGTCCTGAACAAACACGTCTGATCCATGGAGGCCCCAACTTGCAACTTATAGCACAAGGACCCGCTGCTAACATCCTGGTGCCAGACACCACAACACACCCCAAGAGCTCTCGTGTCGAGTCATGACCCAAGGGCCCAGAGCTGTTTTGGTGGCTCAACATTGGGCTTGGTTTTAATTATGGCAGATCGGAATAGATAATGTGTACATCTAACCTGATCACTTAATCCTCAATTTCACACAGTCAGGAACCTTTAATATCCGTCCCTGATATTATATTACAATCGAGTCCTTTCTCTGTACCTCACTCCATTTCCCGCAAATTTCAACTTTCATGTCACCAATTCTCTATCAGTATCAGATGATTCTTTCTTATCTCAGAAAGTCTCAGTTCCTCTGAGTGATTTTCTCTTTCTCAGAACATTTCAGGTTTTTTCTTCTTCTTCTTTTTCTGCTGTACCTCAGTGTATGCGTTTAGGAACTGATTTCTGAAAAGCAGCTTCATGATAATATCTTTTGTAAACAGACCTGTGGAAGTCATTTGGAAATCACGCACCATCCAGAACATCTGTGTCTTGCAGTATTGCGCCCCCTACTGTCTGTAAAGGCTAAATGAGCCCTAGGTTAGTACTGTAAGTTGTTTAGGATTAGGTTCCCAACACTTAGGGGGTTCTATATATGGATGATTCCTGCCATTCTTCAGAATATATATATATATATATATATATATATAAGTCATAGAAACTTACCTAACAATAGGTCACTTAAAATTAAGAAATCAGCCTTGATTAGTGCACTTTTAAGTAAAATATCACGTTGTTACCATACCAATACCGATTTAATTACCACATTGTTTTTATCAGGTTGACGTCAGGTCTCCGTGCAGATCAGTCAAGTTCTTCCACACCAAACTTCATGGACCTTGTTTTGTGCACTGGTGCGCAGTCATGTTGGAACTGATGTGGAGTTGTTTTTCAGGAGTTGTGCTCCGCTCTTTACTTCCATGAAATGACATTTTGGACAATTTCATGCTCCCGACTTTGTGGGAACAGTTTGGGGATGGTCCCTTCCTGTTCCAACATGAGCGATGAGGGAGTGTGTCGTGGAAGAGCTTGCCTGGCCTGCACAGAGTCCTGACCTCAACCTGATAGAACACCTTTGGAATGAATTAGAGCGGAGACTGTGAGCCACAACATCAGTGTCAAAAATACCCATAAACACACTCCAAAACCTTGTGGAAAGCCTTGAAGGTTTTAAAGCTGCAAAGGCCAACATCATAGTAAACCCTATGGAGTAAGAACAGGATGTTGCACACATGTGAAGGCAGGCAAGTTGAGTGTGATTTCAGTCTCAGTTATATAGAGAACACAAACACGTGTGCGATGTTATGATCTCTGTGGTACACTGTGTTCTTTAAACTCACCACAAAGGAATGCCCTATATGCAGCTACATCCTCCTCCGCAGAGGAAGTTACACGCCACACCCCCATACACACACAAAGAGCGAGAGAGAGCGAGAGAGAGAGAGAGAGAGAGAGAGAGAGAGAGAGAAGGCCTGTGATCAAAGGTCATGATTATGAGCGTCACCCAGTACATAAATAAGCTTTGACTGATTGTATGTGCATGTGCATACACAGATGTCAATCACATTCACTGCACACTAATGCACAATAGTAGTTTTTACATTTTTATCAGTCTAATTACAGTCAGGTCTATAAGTATTTGGAAGGTGATGCAGTTTGTCTCTGTACAACATCATAAAGGATTTGAAATCAAGATGTGATTGAAGTATAGACTTTCAACTCTAATGCAAAAGATTTGACATGAATATTGCAATAATCTTTAACACATTCTAGTCTTTAACAAAAAGGTCTCTCCATTTTCACAGGCTCAGACGTACTTGGACAACTGATTCATAAACAGTCAGTCTGATGGCCTGCTTCTCAATTTCAAGACAAACTAAGGAGATAAAATGTCTTGAAATGATTCAGAGTGTTGAATTTGTCTCCAGTAGCTGTGCATGGGAACTCTGTTGAATGAAGTGCCAGTGCAAGTGAAGCAGTCGATTATTAGGCTTGAAAAACAAACCAGACATATCTAAGTGAGATAGCAGATGTTCCAAAGCATAGCACATCATCTGTCAAACATGGTGCCAAACATGGCAGTGTGTTACGGCACAAGTGTGTATGGCTGCCAGTGGAACCGGGTCACTGCTGTTGATTGATGATGTGGCCACGGAAAGAAGTGGCCGAAGTATATGAAGCTCTGATCTGGTCAAATACTGCAAAACTGATAAGACAATGAAAACAACCCAAGGCGAAGAAATGTAATGTTTGCTTAAAGCTGAGTCAGTCACCTGATTGCAAACCACCTACGCTGCTTTGTGCTTGATGGGGGCAAAACTGAAGGCAGAAGGAAACCACAAAAAAGCAGCAACTGAAAGTCGCTGTAGCAAAGCAGCGGTAAAGCAGGTCGACAGATTGAGGAAACTCGGTTTTTGGTGATGAGCATGGGTTCCAGATTTCTGGTCAAATTTGTGCATTCAAGTATTTTATAAAGCTAAAGAGTTATTATTATGTCCAATTATTTTTGAGTCTGTGAAAATGAGCTATGAGTTACACTTATA
>JAQQZT010000021.1:4114108-4125440 GCA_030068275.1 Clarias platycephalus
TGTGAAGCTGCTTTGAGGCAATGACAATTGCTAAAAGCGCTATACAAATAAAATTGAATTGAATTGAATTGAATTGCCTTGATGTGATTTTAGTGGAAAATTTTGGGTAATTTGGGTACATGGGGCAAATTGGATTAGAATGTTATTAGTAAAAGGATGGAAAAATCCAATTTACTTAATATGTAGTGAACTCAACAGTGAGCAACCAAAAAATGGTCAAGAAGTCCATGTGCACATGTGAGTCATTTGAAGAAATAATGTTCTTGTTAAAAACAGATTTGTGATTTACATGATTTCACATGATTACTCTGTGAAAATACTTTAATCGTGTTTTCTTTTTCTTCTATTTTCAAGGAATTTGTTTCTTTTAAATACCAAATAAATGAAAATTGCTGGCTTGATTTCTTTTTTCTTCTCTCAAACACAACAACAGTAAGTAAGAACCATATATTTGAAGGAAAAAAAAGATCTAAAGAAATGAGGCATGGGATACAGATACATGATATACACTTTACTTTTGACAAAGGCCAAGCAAATAAATTCAGAGAAAATGAGGCACACACGAAACCTTGTGATTTTGACTGCTGGGAAAAGAAGTCCTCGTCGGCCATTTTGCGTCTGAAACTGGTACTGATGTGACACTCTATCCCCCTCTATACAGTATATTATATAAGTCTATTTAAGACAAAACTTAATCTTCTGCTGATCTACTTTTCTCATTTCTCATCAGTGATTCACTCTCCGATTACTACGATGAAAGAAGTACAACTTAGTGTAAACAAGGTGTAAGATACTCAAATTTTATTTCTATGTATTAATATGAGTTAGACAGAGAGTTCTGTCGTACAGACAGACATGTACGTGGGCTTTAACCTGAAATAATAATAATATCACTGATTACATTAAAGCTCATCAGATTGTTTTTAGCTTCAACCTTACCTTCGACTCACATATGTTAGATGTCAAATTAAACTGTATTCAAACATTTGTGATAACTTGCAGCGAGTATTTACATCTTTATTGGCCCACTCTTCTTTGCAGAATTGTTTTAATTCAGCCACGTTGGAGCATTTTCGAGCATGAAAGCCCTGTTTAAGGTCATGCCAAAGGATTTAAGTCCAGACTTTGACTAGGCAACTCCAAAACTTTCATTTTTTATACTTTTGAGCCATTCAAAGGTGAATTTTGTGGTGTGTTTGAGTGCACTTTAGTTAAGCCATAAACTGACGGAAGGACATTCTTCCTTAGGATTTTCTGGTAGAGCGCAGAATTCATGGTTCCATCAATTATGGCAAGTCGTTCAGGTCCTGAAGCTGCAATGCAGCCCCAGACCGTCATGCTACCACCACCATGTTTCAGTTTCTTGATTGGCGTAAAACTAACTGTGTTTGTTCTAAATGTGTTAGTTTTATGTCAGATGGAAGTGGACATACTCCTTCAAAAAGTAAAACTTTTGTCTCATCAGTCCACAGAATATTTGACCAAAAGCCCTTTGGGGATCATTAAAAAAGATTGTAGCACTAATATGAATAGATTTTGGAGCCTGGGCAATATGAAACATATTCATATTTACATATACAGTAGACTACTTTTCCTCCAAACAGAATGAATTATGTACAAATCTGTCCATGCAAAGATGCTTTTCTCATCAAAACCACCTCTGGTTTGTTCACAGGGGATCTAAACCCTTATCCAGATTTCAGTAAAGCTGATAAGTAACTTTGTCTATTGTTAGAAGCACTATAAATACATCTGTATAAAGCAGAATCCTGTATTGTAGTTGGTGTAATACCCAGGTTTCCATCAGAACACACCCTGAGAAATGAACCAGTTCAGATAAGGTGCAGCAGGTTATTGACGTAAAGCACATGCAGATTATATCACAACCATAATTCATATATATCGGGGATCAAACAAACCTGCTGTAACATTGTCATGAATCAGAGTTACACACCGTACTAGAGTACCTAACAGCTTTACGTGTTTGTGTTATGATTAACCGCACCTGGTCCTGTACAGAGTGGACCTCCTGATAAGGCCAATTAGTTTTCGCATGATTAATCACGCTGCTTCTTTTTTTTTTTTTTTTTATCAAACACTTATCGACTCCATAAGCAGCATCTCTGCGTCACTTTACTCCACTCTGATTCTGAGCAGCGCGGCAACACATCGGCTCCTGAGAACATTCCACTTCAACATCGCAGATTAGTAATATTATTCAGGTTTCTTCCAGATGGAGGTCTCTGTGAAGCGCTGGGTTACATGGACAGCACTCTGCATCACCGCGTTGTTGATGTCAGGTAGGAAATAAGAAATTTTTTTATTATAGATTTTTAGGTTGATTATTTTGTATGAGGGATTCTTTTTATTTATATTCAAATTATTTGTCTAGTAATAAAAATGAAAACAAAAAACGGTTGATTTGGAAACTGGAAAAAATGCATTATTTAATTTTGTGTAAAAATATACATTTAATAATGCTATAAAAA
This sequence comes from Clarias platycephalus, assembly GCA_030068275.1. Classification (NCBI taxonomy): domain Eukaryota; kingdom Metazoa; phylum Chordata; class Actinopteri; order Siluriformes; family Clariidae; genus Clarias; species Clarias platycephalus. Next base: position 4,116,598 of record JAQQZT010000021.1, read on the forward strand.
GAACATTCTGCAAGCGAACAGTTAGTGTCTATCAGTGTTTGCTATTTATATTTTATTCAACATTTGTAAACCAGCTATTTTGGAGGTTGATGGCATGGTGCATAGTGGTTAGCACTGCCACCTTGCACCTCCAGGGTCTGGGTTCGATTCCCGCCTCGGGTCCCCATGCTTAGTGGGTTTCCTCCGAGTACTCCGGTTTCCTCCCACAGTCCAAAGACATGCAGATTAGTCTGCGTGAGTGTGTGCCCTGCAATGAATTAGTACCCCGTCCAGGGTGTACTCTGCCTTTTGCATTAAGTCTCCTGGGATAGCAATAGTTTTCCAATTATAGAGTGAGTGTATGGTGGCTTTGGAAAACTTTTTGTCACCCCACCCATTCACACACAAACCTAATTGATTACCTAACTAATTTTCATTTTTTTTTTAAATCCACATAAAACACTCAGAACTCTCAGTTAGCATTTAATTCAACTAGTTTTCATAACCACTGTATGGCTGTTTTTGAAATATATTCAATTTAAATTTTCATAAATTATGTAAAGCTTATTTTATTTTATTTTTTTTCTTCTATTTCCCGGATTTCAGCTCATAATATCTGTGAAGATATTTTCATTAATACTAACATGGTGACATAACAAATCCTAACATTTTTACATTCATGTAGTAAAAGATGATTATTTCATGCTGTTTCTCACTGCAGCCTCTGCTGAAAGTGCAGATATAAATAAACCCGAGACGCTGGTTGTGGATTCACTGAATTATTACTTCAGCATTGAGATCATGAACCGCGTCTACAACGATTCTCTCCAGAACCCCAATTCTCAAGACTATAAGAGGATGTTCAATGAAGTTAGCAGCGCAGTGAGTATTCATATATATATATATAAATCAGGCATGCAAAATGTATATATTACTCTAATCTTATGTATTTCACTTTGATTATAATTTTATTTTCCTTTAAAGGTCTACGGTGCCTATGGCTGCTTCGACTGTCAAAATAATGCCGCTTATCAGGGAGTGACAGACATGAATTTCAGGTAAAAATACAGCAGTACCAAGTGCACTGAAAGCAGATCACTAAAGAGTTTAATAATCACCTCATATTGTTGTTTCTTTTACGTCTCTGCTTACTAACAGAAAGGGATCAGTGATTGCAGACTTCATCGTTCTCTTCAAAGGCGGCTTTACCAATCCTGTATTACTGAAATACATTTTTCTGAATGCCCTTTCAAGCAATAATGAAATAAATGGGCTTGTAATCAACCCTGCATCTGTACAGGGTATGTATGTGCATACACGTATACACACACACATACAAACAAAACACAACACATAGTGTACATGAGTAACAAAATGTCTGTGAAATCTAAATGTAAAAAATTTATGCTGATCTCTCCACAGACTCATATGTAACAACCACAACACTCACACCAACCACCAGCACAACAGCCACTACAATAACAACCACCACCTCAACACCAACAACTACCACCACAACACCAACAACTACCACCACAACCACCACACCAACAACTACCACCACAACCACCACACCAACAACCACCACCACACCAACAACCACCACCACACCAACAACCACCACCACCACACCAACAACTACCACCACAGCCACCACCACACCAACAGCCACCACCACACCAACAACCACCACCACACCAACAACCACCACCACCACCACACCAACAACCACCACCACCACCACCACACCAACAACTACCACCACAACCACCACCACACCAACAACTACCACCACACCAACAACTACCACCACGACAACACCAACATCAACCATCAAGCCACAGGCGACGACTACTACCATATCAACCACAACACCAAAATCACCCACCACAATGCCTAAAAACACAAAACAAAGCTCCAGCCTTCCAATTATCATCCCAACACATGCTTCAGAGCACATTACGTCCAGTAGAACCATCACCACCAGCAATAAGTCCTCTTCCATCACCATAAGCAGTCATTCAATAAGCAGTTCATCAATCCACACCAGAGGGAGCAACTCTTCCTCCACCAGCGACAAAGACAGCAAAACCAGCAACCCACCACCTTATCCACCTCATCCCAGCGAAGGGGTCCCTGGCTGGGCGATCGCTTTACTTGTGCTGGCCGCCATTGCCATCCTGCTCCTCATCATCATTATCATCATCCTGGTAAGAATTCATTTATTGCATCTACACAAGTTGATCTTACAAGAACGTAAGGATTAGGAGGAAAAATAACTAAACTCCAAGATCCATTGATCCACATTTAGCACAACTTTAAATATTTCAGTGATATGACATTCTTAACCTTGGGTTCTTTTATTAATTTCCAATCATGGAATCAATGTTATTCATCTTAATTTTTGTTCTGTCTGTCTCTGTGTTTCCCAGCTGGTAAGATGGTGCTGTGTGGATAGTGAGGACGATGTTCGATCTCTACCACCACAGGAACACACTCCCTATATGAGAACCACCTTCAGAGAGCCGCTGTCTGTTCCAGCTTACAGCCCTCACACACCACAAAAGAATATCTATCCTTTTGTAAGAGTCTCTCTTTATATTCAATGCTCTCGGTTTCCACATAGAACAGATAACACAAACATTCAAAATACTTTTCATACCATCTGAAACCTCTTTTAAGGTTTGGAACGCCTTTAAGGTATTACTTTTAGCAACACTGCCTGGCCAAAGCGGACTGCATGTTTCAAAACATTTTGTCTGACCCCTTTCAGCTTTGATTATGGTGTAAAATCTGGTGTCCAGTCCATGTATGAAATGATTCCTCATGCTCCCAGAACCACTCTTTCACACTCTGATTCCTGGAATATGGCCGTGCCGTGACAATGTTGATGGGCTTCTTAACCCAATTCCAGTATTTTCAAATCTCCTTAGTCGTTTTCTTTGCTTGACTCAGGCCAATAATTTGACCCTTCTGAAGCAGTAAAATGCTTTAGTCCAGGCAGTGTATAATTTTACTTCTGTTTGGGATAACTGCAAAAACACATTAGACAATGTTGAAATTTCACCATGTGCAAGTTTCTTTCAGACAACAACACATATAAAACTCAATCTTAACCAGCTCAATTAACCATCTCGAATATATACAATGACTAATGAGATACTTGTGTCTTTCCATTGTTTCTTCGTCAACAGGATGATTTACCTCAAAGCCCCAAACCTAAACCACCCCGAACAGGAACCTACGTGGTCAACCCAGAGAGATGATGAAGTAAGTGAGGTATGTCATGAATGTGAACACATTTTACTGTGTTTTTCAAACTATACATATTTTTTTTACTTTTAGTCTATTGCTAGCAGTACAACTTATACGGCGAAGTGGTCTTTGAGTCTTGGATTTCCATTTTCTTTCCCCAGCCTGTTCTGCAATCAGGCAAAGGAAAATGGAAAAACCAAGGCACAAACATGGCCTTGAAATTACATGAATGTGTCAATATGACTATAATGAAGCTAGAATCAGCAGGATACATGCAGACAAAATAGTCAAAGAGTAAACAAAACAGCTGTATACATTTGGGGTACAAACCAGTAATATGGTGATGATAGCCTGAGACATGAATGAAACAAAATACACTACAAAAATACTCTACAGTTTTGAAATCATGGCATGCAGTTGCTCCAAAATGCTTTGACATCATTACCTACAACATAGCAATAAGGTGTTGAGGTAGATTTAAGATGGGATAGTGTGGTGGGGTATAAAGGCAATGAAATGTTGAAGATTTCTGGAGGTAAGGACACGGAAAAAAAAAAATAGTTCAAAATCTTACTATATGACTGACTACCCATGGTTAATCATAAATTTGTGAATTTGGCCTGGGCAAAAGCTAAACCAGCCTCCTCTGGTATAAGTCAATGTTGATAATTTCGCATCAGGACAAAGATTTAAGCCTGGTACATTATGAACTTAATGGTATCTCAGGCTATCAGCATCTTGGCAATTTTCTTTACAACAACAAACAAAAGCTTTAATATCAAACAGGAGGCTGTGGTTATTTCTTTATGCCTCAGTGACTTAGCTGTGAAAGCGATCAAAGCCATTGTATATGAAGTCTCTAAGTACCGCATTCATCAACTTCTTTGCTATCGTTTGTACAACACCCAAACGCTACTATTATACAATCTTTATTAAACACAGCCAGACAGGCCATGTTTGACCCGCAGACAGACTGGATTACTAAGAGCAATTTTAATTCTTTACATCCATGATAAATTGATACTTCAGGACCTGACGTGCGCGCCGCATGTCTGATTCTGAGCAGTAGATGGGAGTGGCTCCCATTACACCAAAACCGGTGTCTTGACGTAGAGACACCCACATACTTAACACTGGCAGACTCCATTTACAAATTTGGAAGGTTTTATTCAAATCGAGTAAAAATTCAGTTAAAACACAGAGCAGAGCAACAGAAGCTACACTGTATAACAGGCCGCCGAAATTCTATCAAGTCATGTTACTACTACTGTAGTTTACAAGCTACACACATTTATCATTTCATCGACCTTTACACTACATAATTGATCTGACACATTAACCAAATATTCATCAGATATTAACAATCCATGGCAACCAAATACATACAAACAAAGCCATAAGCTTATTTATCCATCCACCATGTCTAATGGTCACACCTTTGGCAGACACATCCCTGCCCTGTTTCTCAGTCAGAATCCAAATTGTGGTGAGAAAATACTGTAAGCTGGTCAAGGGCTTATGCAATCAAAGATCACTCCTACAGCATTCTTTATGACTCAGAATAGCCAAAATGTGCACAACTGACTCATTGCACTTTGGGTTGGTATGTGTTGGTCACATGAGAGAGGCCGAAGAAAATTGCAGTCAAATGATTCAGAAAATCTGGACAAATATATGATGGGCCAACTGTATGTTTATCAAATATGGGGTTCTTTATACTGTATTTACTTACAGTCATTCATTTTTATCCAATGAGTGAAATTCCAATCCAATGGCATAGCTGAGCAGTTGAGGTTTAAATGCTAATTTAAATGACTTGTTTAGTCAGAAATAAAATGTATCCACATACAAGCCTAAAATGTGGCTGATTTACCAGGACAAGTTTGAAATTTTATCCTGGCCGAGGTGGCTCGGAGCCCACTGCAGTTGTTCCCAGTGAGTGACACACCTGCTCCAGATAACCTGCAGATACAGTACGATGCATCTGTCTGTGGGAATTGTACATACAATCTTTCAATATGTTACGGGAACTCAAGAGGGAGTTATTACCACATCCCTCACACAGGCCTGACCTCGCTCCAGCATGGGGATTATATACTTTAATAGAAAAATGAGGGGAGTTTTTACTTTCAAAAGTCTGTTCTGTTATTCTGCACAAACAGAAGTCCCAAGATTGACTTGAAGACTCCTTGTAAAACTGTTTGAAAAACTTGCCAATTTGTCATGACTTGGGTTTTTGCCATGATGCATTGGCTCAAACCAATAGGAAATGAAGTCGATAATTTCCTCCTACACCTATGTGCACCATGCTGGGCTTTCTGACCTTTAGACCAAACGTTAAACACTACACACAAAAAAACATTTTTGCCTAAATTTCAGCTAAATGCTTTTAACTATGGAATTATATATTTAGGCCACCTTTGGCACACATTACTCTGATGGTTGAAATAATTTATCTAAACTCAATAAAATTTATCTCACAGTTGGTCAGAAATTTAAATTTTCACTGTTGTCTTAATCCTGACTGTGAAGCCAGCATTTAACTTTTTTTTAAAAAGTTTTTAAAACTTTTATTTTTTTTATTCAAAACTAACGACTGTTGTGTTTGCTCTTACAGATTTTAGAGACATGAGACTTCTTGTGGATATTCGTGGACTGAAAAATGGTGTGGATGCCACCTGCTCATGACGTCTGCCTCAGAACAGAACTAATGTGTGTATCACAATCTCAGGAATATGTCTTCTAAGTATTATAGCCAAAATATGAAAAGTGGTATCATACTTATTATGTATGTAAAGTGCTTTTAATCTTATCCGAGGGAAAGATCCGCAGTCATGATTTATAGTCATAAGGTTCTAAAACTAGCTCTAAATGGCATCAGGATTCTGATTTTTTAAAAAGAGATTATTATTCATGTAACTTATTTTATCTGACTTATAAATAATAACTGTAAAATGTATAATTGTAAAAAATATATATTGTAAAAATATAAACATATATTTTATATTGTTTCAACATTTTAATGGTTCGGGAAAATAAATAAACTCTTGAAATAAATAATATCTTTGTCTGTTGTCAATTAGAATAATGTCTAATTAATTAAACTGCTTCAATGTAAGGTTTTGTTCTAAGCCTATTTGTTCTGAGACAGTGTGTCAGTCTTGTGCTTGTTTAAAATACATTTTGTGACATACAGTATTTTAGATTTATTATACCAGTCATTTCGTGTCAGATTTAGGGGGTGAAATAAGACAAGAGGGATAAAATGTGGAAAATCGAAGCAGAAGATGTCTGAAAACATTTCCAAAGTCAGCTGCACCTAAGGACATTTAACAGTACTGTATATCAAGGTGAACTGGATTAATACTGTTTGAATTTGACATCAAGCATCACGCCCTCATGTGTTCTTACATCAGCATCAGCGCTAATCTTTAACCCCTCCCTTATGTTAAATTGTCCTTTACTGCACTGACAAACAAACTAAATGCCGATGTTGAAATGAATCAAGTGAAGATTTTTTCAAAACTGAATGAATTCGAAGGGCATTTAAGAGAAACTTTATTGTGTAGTTAAACAATTTGTTTAATCTGACACACGTCGTTCTAAACTTAGCTTAGGGTTCTCATCAAAGCAAAGCTATGACTGTACAAAGTGTTTCTCAGATTTTTAAAATAAATATATATTAATTACATTTAAAACTGGTCAGTATTTCAGGCGGTTTCTGAAATTATTCCAAAATACTAAATCAAACCAACTAGAAATGTTTAATTCACTTAAACAAGCAGAATCAACTAAGCAAAGCCAATCCAAATGTTCATGCCAGGTGTCCACAGCTGGCATTGTTCACGTTTACTGAATGAACATTTATCAGCTACTATAAACACAGTTATGGTACATTGTTAAGGTATGTTTACATTGTGACTGTATAGCTGCAGAACACAATGAAAAGTAAAAGTTTAAGCTGACAATACTAGGCGTAACCAAACAGTATCCAAGTGCTACAGTACCAAGGTAATCTCTGTCCCAAACCCAATTAAAGACAAATTCTTCCACATGGGAACACCTGCATACTATTAATGCCATTTGATATTCACACCGCAATATTTAAGTGGGGGAATGTCCTGCTATTTATTTTAATGCATCTATATCAACGCATAAATAAATAAATAAAAAAACTAAAACCATCAGGAAACTAAAACCATCAGGAAAGAGAATGTCACATTAATACTTATTATGTGCATTTAGCATTAACAGCTTTTTTTTTTTTTCCAGAAGAGATCTCATCTCATCCTCTATACCACTTTATCTTGTATTCAGGGTCACGGGAAGCCTGGAGCCCGGGAGACTTATGACACTAGGCGGGGTACACCCTGGACAGGGTGCCAATCCATCGCAGGGCACACACACACACACACACATAGACATTCATTCACACACTACGGGCAATTTGGGAACACCAATTAGCCTAACTTGCATGTCTTTGGACTGTGGGATGAAAACTGGAGTACCCGGAGGAAACCCACCAAGCACGGGGAGAACATACAAACTCCATACACACAGACCCACAAACAACAAAAAACTGTTCCACTAGTCCCAGACCTCTAAGAAATGACACTATTCGCAGGAAAATGGTGAGAACAAGAAGAAGAGGCTTTTATTAAAGGGGTTAAATTAGGTTACTGCTATTTATTTAAGAGCCTAATTGTTTCTGGTATTAAATAAATTAATCTTATCTGAAGGAAATATTAGTAAAGATAAGCTATTCCGTTTGTGTTTATGATTTAAGAAGAAGAGAAAGGGGAGCAGCAGTACTGTGAATGGGTGATGCCTCATTGTTGAGAAAGATCAGAGCGAGCAAACTGTTAAGCTGACAGGAATGCTACAGAATGGATGGAATCATACAGATGTTGTCGGTCTCTCAGCTGCTCCCATCGGGGGTCACCAGAGCAGACCATTGAATCTACATACAACTTGACACAGATTTTATACCAGATGCCCTTCCTAATGCAACCATTCCATTTAATCTAGGTTTGGGACCAGCATCAAGAATATGCTGCATCCAATAGCTGTTTTTTTGTGCATTGGTTCGGAATCAAACCCGGGATTTACACATACATGTATCGAGAAGGCCACTGAGCCACTAACGCCCACTGGACAATAGAACAGTACAGCATCATTATGAAATACTGCTTTAAACACCACCATTTTGACTTGCAGCAACACGAGGAGATGTTTAAATGGATGTCTAATGAAATTATGATTAAATGACGTTTGATGTCAACTACTAATAACACTTCTGTGACTTGGAGAAAGATGATGTTGTATAAGATAAACTAACTTGTTTAGTCACATTAGATTTGTATTGTACACCCGAGTGATGTAAGTGAGGGCACAAGCTATGAATAAATGATCATTCAACTTATTTCCTCCAAGTTAATTTTCCTCATTATCAGAGGTGGAAAGTAATGAATTACATTTACTCGCATTACTGTAATTGAGTAGATTTTTTTGTTTTACTTAAGTATACTTTTGCTTAAGTATATTTTGTTTAAAGTATTGTACTTCACTACATTTTAAATCATATTCACTACTGAGTAAAAAATAAATGA
>JAQQZT010000021.1:4173845-4187575 GCA_030068275.1 Clarias platycephalus
AGGGTTAGATGGAGGCAGATGATTCGCTGTGGTGACCCCTGAAAGGGAACAGCCGAAAGACAAAGAAGAAGAAGAAGACTAATCTAAAAAAAATACCACAAAATATACCCAGCTACAAATGATATAAACCATACATCCTTCTTTATTTTAATTTAATTTTAATTTCTTTTGTGATTTCTTGCTAGTTAGCTAGGTATCAACCTGGCTAGTCAGTGTTAGCTAGAAATGCTCTTCATAACAAGAATGTTATTTTTGTTTATCATGTTTTAGTAATGGTGTTAACAGAAATAAGAAGAAGAAATAAATGTAAGTACCAAGCTACAAAACTCATTATAATAAATTATAAACACTTAGTGTGCATGCTAGTGTCAGCTGACTAATTCATGTTGTCAACTATCTAGTTTGGTAGCAGTGTGGAAAAATGCAATCATAGAAACAAGTCAGCTATTAAATTGAATTATTAAATTATAAATGGGAAGGACATTTTTAAAAACCTGTACCTCTGTCTTTACAACACTTGCTGTATTCATTTAGTATTATTTCGTACATGAGTAGGAATGAGCCGCCAGCATACCAGCACATCCGAGCAGATATTACTTGGATGGTGTGTTAATCTCAGAACAGCAGTAACACAGATGGGAGTGTGTGTAGTGTGTATCTGTGTGAAGGCAGTGCCAGCATGTCATCACCACCAGCAAAACCTAACAAACACGTCTGGGGTACTCTACATCTGTCAGTAAGCCCTGGATCAATTGCACGGGTGAGTTTTGACAAACTGCATAATGGCCTTGTACGACGCAGTGTTTCGACACTCGCGGTGGCATATCATAATTTCACAACACTGATGCTGACACGTTACAAAACCACCCATCACATTTAATGAGTGCTAAGTCCCGACCCATGAGACTGGCGTAAAAAGTCTTACAGCCGAGTACACAGCATGACACAACACAACAGTGATAATGATATATTTTTTTTTAGATAAGGAGATTACATAAAATACACACTGGTGACACTCCACTATGATGGTAGCCTATTACTTAATGGTCATCCATTAGCTCTAAATGATATTCATTACTTTTAAAGCACACTCTTGCTAGCGAAGCACCGCCCTTGTACAGTACGAGTAGCATTTACAGGCGGCTCATACAGGACTTCCAGCGCTGTGAGCAATGTTCCAGTTATGGTGTATTAATCCATCACGCTCTCCCTTTATTTTTTCCATGATGACCATGCTTTTGGTGTCGTATATGTGTTAGATATTTATTAAATTGATGAATAGGCCTAGCGTATGCAGTTATTAAAGCACTGTGTGCTGGATTTCAGCATCCTTAAGAAAACATGACAGTTCGTTGTCAGGCGAACATGGCCCTAAAGGCAGTCTAATTATACACGCTTTCCTTGAGACCAATTAGTCAACTAGCCTTTTAGAAAACATGGATAATTTGGAAACATGGATTGAGGATATGAAGCAAGGTTGGATCTGAAAATAATAATAATAATAATAATAATAATAATAATTTGGACAAATCCAGGGGGTTTTGACTCCAATTGTTCACAGGATGTGCAATTTCACTCTCTCTTGTTTTACTATTCGTTTTAATCTTTCAAACCGAGCTCAGCTCCGTTCTCCACATGTACAATTTAAACGTGCAAGATTGTCAAAACAGAAGCCGAGGTGCATTTCCTCAGAAAGGGAGGGGGGGAAAGAGAAAAAACTACCAAAATATTCTGGATCAGACTGCAGCTGAACTGTTCTGACACCCTGTCATCTCACACAGCAGAGTTTAACGACTCCGAAGATTGGCTTGAATTGAGAACAAGAGGCGTAGCATATCTTTTATTTTCTTTTAAGCTACTCGTGTAGCGTAACAAAATCGATCTTTACCATCACACCTCGCACCGTATCCCATCTTCGCCGGCATATACAGTACAGTACGTTCAACATTCTCATCTGAGAGGCTCGCGGAAGACTCACGGCCGTAAGCATGTTGTGAACATGCTTACGGCCGCCAAAACGTGTAGATCCCGAGCTGTGGATGGAAATACTTAAGAATTACTCGATAAGCTAAAGCTGGAAAGTTTTATGCTTTAGGGAGATCCTGATAAGTGTAAATAAGTGTTGTAATCAAGCACCACTAAGGCCTTGATTACCAACAATTCATTTTAAACTATATTATTTCCCCTAATCATTACATTACCTGAGAGACACACACTACACATTGCACGCTACACGCTACGCTGCCCGGTGTACACCCCTGTTCACTGCTCACCCAAGCAGAATAAATGCAATAAAATGCCACTAAACCCTCAACCCAATTTAGTCACGCCATCTTTACATTACAATTTAATTAATGTATTAATAATACAATTGGTGTTTTTCTTTTTTCTCTTTTTTTTTTTCATTTTTTTTTTTTCGACTTCTTCCTCCTGATACCAAATAAGTAATGGGTACATGTGAAGGAATTTAATTAGGCAGGCTTCACTGCGTTTATTGCCTCTGGTTCCGTTCTTCGCGTGATATACAGAAATGTGGCATTTTGCAAAGGCTGATATTTCTAATCATTGCTCAGCGTGGCATTCACACCCACCAGCTACAAGAGATAACACACAAATATGATAATATATCAGCTCGCCGGCATTCTCATGCAAAAGGGATAAATCTGCGCGGAGACGTGCGAGGCGAAGCAGCGAGTTAGGCCCGAGGAACTGGATACGCCTTGAGAGGGGAAAAAAAATAAAAAGCAGTCTAGTTTTGAGGTTAGCCTAATTACTGCTAAGTCAAAGAAATCTTCATTAATATTGCAATGTGCACTCATACTAGATCTGCAGCGGCGTAAACAAACGGGACTGAATTGATCACATTTTGTAGGAATGAATGATTAAAAGTATGGCTGGACCCACCCCAGGCCAGAGATCACATTTGTTTTTTACATTCCACAAGTGCTGATATTGAGTATAACAGCACTGGGACGCTTACCAAAATGAATTTTGCATCACAGGTGTTCTAATAATCGTTAACCCCTGAACAACCGCACTTTTTGGAACAAGGAATTCTGCACCCTACATTCTACACCCACTAGCTTTCCATTTTACGCTTTAAGTAAGTTAATAAGCTGAGGCTAGTCTAAAGCAGAATAAGTAGAAATTAAAAGAGAAACTTAAAAGATTTACAGAACTGTCCACCACCTCCATGTTTTCTTCTCTGTACCTAAGAATTTAAAACTACTGTACTTAATCAGGGTGAAACATAATCTGTTGATAATAAATGGTGTTTGTAGAACTTTCGTATGAAAGCGATATCACACTCCAGGTCGGTCTGTTGTACCGAATATCGGCACAGCTTCAGTACAAGAGCTGCGCCCTCGTGCTATGAATATCATAGCCGTGCTGATATTTCGGTACAACAGCACTCCCGCTCTTGTGATAGTGATTAAATATGGAATGTCCCTCAGAGAACATCAACTGGGTGTTAATTCCCCTCCATGTACAGCGACAACTTAGACATCCATTTGCGTTACAGATAATCCAGTTAGTAACACGGATTAAAGTCCCTAATGGATGTCAGTGCTTGCGTTCAATTGTAATGAAAAGAAAATTCAATGCTGTGTGAAGATTCACTATAAGGACCAACTTCATGTCACTGATGGCGGTGTTTATCACATCTACTGATCAGACTGATGGTTTGTGATCATGGTATCATGGTGATGATGGTACCATCTCATCATCAATCATACATAAGAATAACAGAGCATTTCAGTGGTTTTGTTTTTCACATTCACTCAACTCGGAGGAAATAACAGAAATATTGGTGAGACGAAAAAAAGCTAAGCAGATGCGCAGACGCCACTAAGCTGAAAATGGGATCGTGGCTGAACGAGCGTGCCGCACGCTGACTATCCCATAAATTCGGAGCAGTTGTGTCTGGTTTAAAGGATTGGCCGATTCAATCCTGAGTCTTTCACGTCCCCTGGGCGTCGGCGTAAGCCGGTGGACTTCCATTGCTTTTCCTGCACGTCCCCGGGTCCTGGTGGACTCAGTAATCCTTTTTTCAGCATGTCCATGAGATATGTCGACAGCACGAAATAAAAATAAATAAATAAATTAAAGAAGAAGAGAAAAAAAAACTTCTCTTTCTTTCCGAGTTTGTTGCCGTGACTGCCGACTGGAGCTCTTTTGTATTGCACAGGATTAGGAGAAAATAAACGGCCCTCGGACAGCAGGCAGACGAGACCGTGTCGCTTGCCTTTGTAGCGCTGCCATCTACATCTCGCCTCATGCTGAGATGGCATCATAACAAACGCGCATTTATGGTGACTAGCGTGATGCAAAACCTCACGCGGCCGCCCGTCACTGACCCGTGAGTAAACACGCCAGTCATGATGCTCACTTAGGTCGTCCCTATACTACCTATTAAAGCGAACAGATGCCATCGAGTAATTATACGGCAACTGTAAGGAACTGAAAACTAGCTGTGATTTTGTTAATTGCATGCTACCTCTGAGGTATAATTTCCAGCCTACACAGAAAAGGAGCTGGATGCTGATAAGTGAATTTATTAAGGTGGATGTTAAACGGGTTGTCTGACGCTTACTGGAGGGTGTAGGTATGAAAATAAAATCGGAAAAAATCCCACAGTAGACACTTTGTAAAGAATCTGCTGTTATTACAGTCTCTCATTTTCATGCGCTTTCCTCTCTCCTCTCATCCATCCATCTTTCTCTTTCTCTCCTGCAAGGCTCAAATCAGCATATAGAAAAGAAAAGAAAGAAAAAAAAGAAGAGCGGAAGAGCAGGAACAGTTTGATATTCAGCCTCTGAGACAGAATCTCAGGTGCAGGACACTGCATTGCAGTACACACATATCCCCACACACACACACACACACACACACACACACGGGCCACAGGCAGAGAAAGGAAGCACCGTGCTGGCCATTCACCTTTAAAGGTCAAGGTAAAAAAATAAATAAAAGCCCCCCGCCCGCCCTCATGTCCTCTTGGGCCCTTTGGATAGAAAGAAGCTTTAAAATTGCGATGAAGGAAAGTGACCTGCGGTTTATATCCTGGTGAGTCAGTCCGAAAAAAGAGCCTTTCAGACCAAGGTGTCTTGTCCTGAATGGCACGTAAAGGACAAGACGAATCGCTTTGGTTGGGATAAAGAGGCCTGGGAGATTTGACATGAGACCAGAAAACTAAAAAAGGAACGGCTGGATTATTACGTAAAGACTAGAACGAGCCACATTTATAATGACTGATCTAGGGCTTCAGTAGAACGCTTGTGGAGATAAAGCTGAATTTCAACGCAGGAAAAGAGCTAATTATGCTTTTTGAAAGAAAAAAATTTTTTTTAACAGTGATAAGGGTACGAAAAGTACCCTTGATAGGAAGTACAAAGTTCAAATCGAACCGAGACGTTTATTGCGCGGAATAACGCGACACGGTTATTTCCCCTACTTCAATAGTGCACTCAGTAGTGCTTGGAAACCATCCAGGTAGACTTGGAGCGAGGTCAGGACTGTACGGGGGATGTGGCAATGACTCCCAGCCAAGTTCCTGTAACGTGCAAGTGGTGCTCGCGAACGATCGCGAGTACAGTTTCCCCAGACAGATGCGGCCTTATTTTAAAATGTTCGCAGAATTCAGATGTCTTAGACGGTCTAAGTTTCAGAGTCTCATCGCCGTTTTGGGTTTGGAGTCGTCTGTAATTCTCAGTCGGTTTCACATCTTCATTCCCTCCGCTAATGAGTCGACGAGACCTGGTTTGACTCGAGCTCCCTTCGTAAATAAGGGGGTAAATAATTAAGTAAGAAAGTAATAAAGTAAGTAGGTCATTAATTAAGAAAAGAAGTTGGCAAGAAAGTAATGGAGGGAGTGAGACAATAAAATGAGGAAAGTGTTTACTGATCCCGAGGGGAAATTAAATATGAGCAAATAAATAGTAAGGAAACAAAGTGGGTAAGTAAATAAGTAAGTGACAAAGTAGATGAGCGAGTGAGTAAAAAGTTAAATAGTTGTACTGTAAGAAGGTACGTATAATAAATAAGTATGTGAATAGTTTAAAAAGAAGGAAGCAAATCAATTAATTTAAAGTTAATAAATGATTTTAGTGTTCTAGACTTAAAAAACATGACGCATCTTAAAGCATTTGGGACGAGGACGAGTTCTTCCTAAAACACTGCAGAACAGAGATTATTAATAAATGGTGATGCAAGCGCAAACTGAACTCAATGTGGCTGCAAGAATTAGGATTATCGATAACTGTTATGGGAAAATAATACGATTACGTCATGGATTAAGGAGTGTAAGTGCACAGCAGGTTATACGTTTATCAACAAATAATTTAAACCTCATTTCTCTTCTTATGTTTACTTATTAGCCTACATGAGGAGTACGATTTCTTATTGTTGTGTAATTTTCTACTGATTCCCTCCCGATCAGTCATAACATTATGACCACAGTTTTGGTTTGGCCAACGACATGGCTGATCAGTATGTGCGTGTGTGTGTGTGTGTGTGTATATATATATATATATATATATATATATATATATATATACACACACACACACACACAAAAGCATCATCATATATAGGTTCAAGTCAAACCGGGACTAAGATTTCCCATACTTTTCCTGTACAAGCATTCCTATTGCCATCTCAGGGAAACGGTCCTCGTCACCGCCGCACTCGGCTCGCTCGTTAGGGACAATCTTATCATTCTGATCCATACACTTTCACATTTCATACAAACTTTCATTATTTCTTCTGATTGATTCTTTTGATAAAGCTGCTTTGCGACAGCTGTTTCATTCACAATTACACTAAAGAAAGAAAGTAAAGTGGCTAATCTGATACGCAAATCACTCAAATTTAATACCAAAACTTGTTATATTATCCCCAAATAACAGCAAATTTAATCCGTCCCGGAGGTGAGTTTTTGAGACAAAATGTCGTATTGTGAAACGAATTTTCCCATATTGTGTGTATTGACAACTGTTAAATTAATTAATTAATTCAGTGTATTTAAATTAATTGAACTTTTTTGGATCAATATTAAAATATATATATATATTTTTTTTTTTATGTATTCACAATTCCATGTTTTATAGCTCACATCACTCTTAGAACAAAATAAATAAATAAATAAATGAGATCTGCATTCACCCCACAGTGCGGTTAATCAGTCGCACTCATTCATGTTCTGCTGCCCTGCCAACACCCCAGTGTAGTCAAAAGGGAACCTGGATGTTCCTGGCAAAACCCCTTCAGGGAAAAAACACAAAAGCCCAACTCACGCAACAAGCCAAGGACTTCAGCCCAAAAGGCCAGTGTTTCTCAAACCCTCAGACAAAACCAGCTTCGTCTGTTTCTTCTGGGGTTTTTTTTTTCATTCAGAGGAAACACCTTTGGGCAGAATGAGTCAAATCCACAGCACATGAACAAAAGGGAACACGGCGATGAGGCAAGAGGATTCAGACGGTGCATGTACAGAGATGAGTCGAGTGCAGTCACAGACTGGAAAGCGTGCTCTTTAATGGAAGAGCGAGTCATTTCATAAAAGCCTGCGGTTATGAATTACAGCTCAGCGATCAGACTGAACAGCTGTTTCATAAAATAAACAGACGTTAAACCTCAAATTATGACTCCACTACTTTTTTTTTTTATATTTCTTTCTTAACCTTCACTGAAATCGGCATATATACTAAGGATGCATATACACAGACGCCAAAAAAAAAAAAAAAAAAAACCTATACAAACAAATTAAGTCATCAATTCAATAACTGACTATATTTAAACATAATGTGTAAGAATAAAATCATGACCAAGCGTTCACATTCGTTCACACTGGCTGACTCAATTCTGATTTCTTTTTGATCCTAGTGTGAAACAGATCTGATTTATTTTGTGTCTGAATGCTCAAATCTGATTTGTTTTAACCCTAATATGAAACAGATCTGATTTTTTTGGTGTCTGTACGCGCAAATCTGATGTTTTTTTTTTTAGATCAGATCTGGGTCACTTTTATACTGGGATATATACAGTATCTGATACGTGGTCACATGCCTTGAATGAGAACAGGCAGATCACAAACCAGGCAACTTTTTGAAATCATAGCCGCGCTAGCAACAACTGTTAAAACAGCTAAATCACGCCGTCTGGCTTTATTCCTTCATCTGGACCTCAACAAATACAGTCGACTAACTGCTAGAATAGATGTGTCCACATTAGAGTTACACATTTATAAGTACAGTCAGTTGTAATTATAAATGTGAACCGTCTAGACGTATGTAAATCCAATCTGACCAAAAAATCCTAATTGAGCAATACTGAGCCTATAATGTGAACGGGAAAATATCTGGAACTGGAGTAACTGTTCCCACCATAAATACTCCCAATCCATTTTCCATTAACACCAAATCCCAAAGTTTTTTTATTCCACGGGTGTGTGAATTACATCTACTTCTAATCTCCTGATTCTTCAATACAGTCTTATGGAACGTCAGTGCAACAATGTTCCTTTGGGCTGCGCTCACACTGCAGATCTGGTTCTTTTGACTCAGCACTGAGTGTGCTTTTACAGCTGCGACTGCCTGGACAGGAAAACATTTTGATAAGTGAAAAAGTGTGTGCGTGTGCGTATGATTTCTAAGAATTCCGCTGAACATTTCTCTCTAATCCCGTACTGGATGATCCACCGGGAGTTGCTGTTCACAGCCGGCTCTGTGGGACTGGTGCGGCTCTGGGCTTGGGGTTTGTGAAACAAAAAAGAAAAGAAAAAGGAAAAAGAAAGAATGAAAGAAAAAAACAGGATATAAAATTAAAAAATGAAACTGTTCCAACACACACACACACACATCTACACTGCGACTGATATCGGACAGTGACAGTTAGTGGACAAACTTGAATGGTCTGAGATTAACAAGTACCTAATTATATAGTATTGTATCCTCATTCATCAGTACAAGCATCTCAGCACATACACACACACACACACACACCAGTCATCAGTGCACTTCACACCATTTCCCTTTTTCAGATTTCAGTCAAAAATTCACTTCATGGCGCGCACTTTCAGAAAACTAATCACAGCAGAAGCTGAGTAGAAGCTGATTGTTTTCCGATTACAGCACATCTAAAAGTGTTTGATTCCTCTAACCCTATGGAAAGGCTTGTTCTACAAAGCTGAGTGATTAACCTGGTTATACAATGCATTCGATCTTTTGCTGGTCGATCCACTGAATCCACAGAATCCAGCTTTTAAACAAGCCAGTCACTGTGTGGAGTTGTTGTTTACATGGGTTTTCCTCTTCAGTTCTTTGGAATCATCAACTCGGAGCTCAAAGGTTGTGTGAACATTAAACAGACGGCCTGGCTCATCTCTATCTACAGAGACGGACAGTAATGTATTACATCATAAAAACATATCCAACATGATAAGAAGTTGGCATTATTCTAATCGCGCGTTGAAAGATCATTTAGTTCCCACGGTTTGTCCGGTCTCGTCAAATGACTCACAAATCACTTGGTGAACCTGATACACGAGTCACATGAATCACAAGGCTTAAGGTGGCGAGTCTGGTGATGGCGTGTGTACACAGCAATAGTGGAATATTCAGAGTAAGGTAATAGTGTGTACCAGTCATTGCAAATTGCTTAAAAAACCTCTGATACCACAAGGCTGTTGAATTTCCTATTCTGATTGGTCAGAAGACGTTGATTCATTTTCAGTAACAGCAGCTCTGATGTGTTGGTTGCATCAATGCACCGCTTCTATTATTGCTATATTTTCTATGGTAAGACAATCTAAAGACGAACGATGACATCAGGATCTAGGGAGCGGTGGCCCAGGCGGCTAAGGCTCCAGGTTGTTGATTTGGGGATCTGAGGATCCGGGGTCGAGTCCTGCCGTCGATGGTTGGCGGACCAGCCGGTGGATGCAGTGCCAGTCCCAGGCCCGGTTAGAAAAATAGGTGGAAGGGCATCTGGCGTAAGAAACCTGTGCCAAGTTGTTGATTGTATGGTACACCGTGGCGTTGTCAAGCTTTTATATCTTTTGAATGAGGAGATCAAGCCTCGACATCTCCAGAGATCCTCCTCACGCCTAGAATCCAGCACACGCAAGCCCGTGCACGTCTGTCCCGCGCGGCACGTCCCCGCTGTTACTTGGAGCTGACCTGTAATCTGCTGCTGGAAGAGAACAAGGCTCTACAAGTCATCGAGCTGTGTGTGTGTGTGTGTGTGTGTGTGTTCAACGAGCATGCATAAACCAGCCTCGAAGTAATAACAGCTGTACATCACTCAAAGTCATCTGTCATAACACACGCTGACTAAAGCCTACCTGTGTGAGGATTACGTTCTGGAAGAATGCTTCAGGGGGGAAAAAATCCTGTAGAAAGATCTTTGAGCTCATGTGTGTACGTGTATGCGTGACACACACACTTAAACATACCAGAGCATCCAGATATCCTTGCTCGCTCACACACACACACACACGATCAGGTTTTAGGTGTGTTTACAAGGAACAGGAAAGACACTACAGTCAGGACTGACTAGCAATAAAGGCTGTGTGTTGCTTTATGATCAGGACTGACAACTCTAACAACGGTCACATAGGCTTTACAGCTCTGCATTGTCTCAGGTTTACTATAGATCGCTCTCGAAGAATAAAACAACATGATGACTTGAAGTGCGCTGATGTTCCCTTTTACTGTGTAGTTTATCATGAATAGAGGCGTCAATCTGAGATTTTTGGG
The DNA here is from genome assembly GCA_030068275.1 of Clarias platycephalus. Lineage (NCBI taxonomy): Eukaryota > Metazoa > Chordata > Actinopteri > Siluriformes > Clariidae > Clarias > Clarias platycephalus. The sequence goes on from JAQQZT010000021.1 coordinate 4,184,600, forward strand.
CATTGCGATTGCATATTGTGAAACACGTTTTCACCCGGGTAATAATGTAAATGTAGATAATCTGTTCCAGGCACCCAAAAATATTACCATCATTACCAATATTACCAATTTCCAGCAGGAAGCTGGGGTCAGAGCGCAGGGCCAGCCAGGATACGGCTCCCCCGTAGCAGATCGGGCCTTGTCGGTGTTGGTGACCCAGTAGCCTTAACCGATTGAGCCACGTCAGCAAAAAAAAAAGCTAAATTTGGTTTGCTTGGCTTTCTTCTGAAGAAAAATAAGTTTTGAACGCCTCCCAAACTTTTCCGGTGCTCGATTTGGCTCAGTTCGGAAACGTATGCCAAAAATGCTAAGAATGCTGAGGTAACTTTCTTGGAAAATTTCACTTCTTAAGGCAAAAATGCCTCACAAATTTCCAGCTTGAGAAGGTACCACTCTATTAATAGTTGCAAAACATATCTAATATGCATTGAAATTGCTGTGTAACTTGTGTTGGTGATTGTTTAAGCGATGATCTTTGTCTCCTGTCAATCCTCTGTGCAACACTTCCGTCCAGTAGGTGGCGGTACTGCACCGATCACCAGAAACTCCAAAGATGACGTGATAATCTCGCAAAAACGCAAAAGATGGAATCAGTTTGCAGAGGCTGTGGTATATTTTTAGGAATGTCTCATTTTTTTGAAAATTTTACTCAAACTTGAGAAAGTTTATCTAGAAGATTCAGAAAATGAATCTGAAGCGATTCCCGAATGAAAAACCAACCCATCGATAATCGGCTAAATGTAAACTGTAGACTGTCTAATCATTAGATTTTTGAGCATTACATTTTTCGATTCGATTTAACAGCACTAATGTTCCTTGTCTGATTTCTCTCAAGCAGCTATTATTTCTTACAAGCTTTAAAATATTTTTGAAATTACCAAAAGTACCTAATAAAAAAAAAATCAACAACACAAAGTAAACAGCATTTCAGTTTTTAAGTACCATCATCATCTATAAAGCGACAATGCGTTCTTTTCCCGACAATATTCTGCTACAACCTCCGGCCAGTAGGTGGCAGTATTGCACCAAATGCCAAAATAAACCAAAAGAAGAAGCTACACTCAAGTATTTGAGGTAAATGGAAGCAGTTTGCTGTAGTATATATAATTTTTTTTTTTTACAACAATTTGATAACTTTACACATTTCTACGTTTACGAACAATTTAAAAAGCCTGAATCGATTTTGAATCTAAAACTCGACTGAATCGACCAAAAACAAAAAAACTTTTATTATTACGAAGTCCGGCTTAACGCTGTACAACGTTATTCATAGTTCGATGATCCGAATACGCAGAGAGATCACAATAATATTTGTATAACTTTTTTTGTAAAACCTTTTTTTTTTTTTGATTGATTGAATGTGATGTTAAAGCTTTGTATTAAATGTTTGAAGATGTACTTTAGTGTTTGAACCTTGAACAATAAATGTTTGTTAGCTTGTTATATTATAATACGTGTCATATGAAATGTTCGCGATGTAACCTCGTCTAAATCAAAACCCAAAAGAAAGCGAAAAGATCAAATTGTGTTATTCTTACAAAGATATTTCAGGTTTCTCATGAACTCTCTCTCACGGTCAGTATTTACCACGTTGTTGTTGTTGTACTGAGGTGAAACAGAGAACAGCTGGGAATAAAGGAGACTACAGAAGACGTGTACGGTGATACTTGCTCATGGTTTGCTTTAGTTCAGGTCAGCAGTGTCGTGTTGTTGTGTGTTTATTAGCTGCTATGTGATCGAGTTACGGCCACGCTCAGGCTAGCAGTTCAGGTAGCTCTGTAACGCGCGCTCCCCACCACAACACACGGCTGCATCCTGTCTGATGTTTGGCTTTAACATAACGAGTCTCCGTGTCGTCCTGTGAAGCCCCGGAGGCCGTGGTTTTTAAAAAGCCGGAGGGACACTCGAGTCCGCTGCGCTTCTTGGAATTCGGAGGAATTCTCATTATGAGATGTTGGGAACTCTTCAACTATTCAGCATCTGCAACTCCTCCAGACTTTCTCAGCAGCACAAACATGACCCACGTCGACCGACTCCCCCTGCGTGTTAGGTTTCAGTCGCCTGAGGACGCGTTCGGTCGTAAGCCATTTCAGGACAAAGCAGATTTATACCCGCTTTGTCGTTTCCCTCCTCAGGCAACAGGCTGAATGTTTGGAGTCATGAACAGTTTATTGATGCCGAGCAGAGGGAAACGCTGCCGTCGGGCTGGAGGGTCACATTTTAGCTCTGACTAGAGAAGGAACAGCAATAGTGACAGATGAGGATCACCTGAGATGAACTGATAAGATCCGTCAAAAAAAAACAAAGAAAAAAAAGATGAGTGAGTGTGGCGATACATGTATAGCCATACAAAACAATCATGATGCATAACTGAATCAATTTCCCCTGTCTAATAAGAAGAAGAAGAAGGAAAGAAAGGAAAAATAGCTTGAAACAGAAATTATCCATTAAAAACTAAATTTTAATTTTAATTAAAACTGAATATTTGATCAAATTGTCACAATTTCTTCAAATTTAGGTTCTCTTTTCATTTCTTTGTTATTTTTTTAAATTTCATCTGAAGTATTACATAACATCAAAACTTAGAGTAGACTTAGTAAACTGATAGTTATAACTAATATACTATCCAAATGTGTTTTATAATAAAAATGACTTCTATAATGATGCAGCAGAGCTTTAATGTTTCGGCTCAGTCATTCCCAAAATTAACAAGGCTGGGCTGGAGCACAATTTGAAATGTGAAAACCTTCAAACTTCTAAGATAAATGAAGAATATCGCATTGTTTAAATCTCAGGGCTTTCATTTATTAGAATTGGTTCCTTTTTAAGGCCTTGTTCACACGGACGTTAAAATCGAGCGTTTTTCTGCCGTTCATAGCGTCCGGTGAGCGCGGATGAAGCGGCGAGGGTTTTCTACACATAGGAGTCAATGCGAGT
>JAQQZT010000021.1:4225117-4241168 GCA_030068275.1 Clarias platycephalus
TGAGTGAGTGAGTAAATGGGTGGGTGGGTGGGGGAGTGAGTGAGTTAGTGAGTGAGTGAGTGAGTGAATGGGTGGGTGAGTGGGTGAGTGAGTGAATGGGTGGGTGAGTGAGTGAGTGAGTGAGTGAGTGAGTGAGTGAGTGAGTGAGTGAGTGGGTGGGTGAGTGAGTGGGTGAGTGAGTGAGTGAGTGAGTGAGTGAGTGAGTGAGTGGGTGGGTGGGTGAGTGGGTGAATGAGTGAGTGAGTGGGTGAGTGAGTGAGTGAGTGAGTGAGTGGGTGGGTGAGTGGGTGAATGAGTGAGTGAGTGAGTGAGTGAGTTCCTAGCTCCAGCACTATGCTGACTGAGTGTGTGTAATATGTGAAATCACTTTCAACACAAGTTTCAACAAGTCGCAGAATTGACATAGGAACAAAATACATATGGGAAAAACAAACATGCCACCTGATGAGTGGCTCGAAATTAAAGCTGGAACTTGTGCAACTCAGGAAGGAAGAGACGGACAAAGCTGCTGAGGTAACACTGGGGGACTTTTTGTGAACTTTGAATTTATTACCGCAATGTGTTACGTTTTTGGAAATCTACTTTTGGTCACAAAGTACAAAACATGTGGCAAATGTTTTATTCTAAAACAAGAAAAACAAAAGAAAAAATACGACAGTATAATAAAACCTTATTGTAGTAAAATTACTGCAGAAAATACTACAATAAATTCTATAGTAGTATACCATGGCATTCAGTAAATCCTAGAGTTTACTAAAGTACACTTGAGTAAGTTACAATATACCCTCGTAATTATTATAGTAAACTCTAGTATTTTTTCCTATGGGAATGCAGAAATGTTTATTGACTTGTTGCATTATGGCCACAGGAACATAAGCACCCATCACTCTGTCACTAAGACTGCAGTAAAGACATACTGGAGTCCCTGGTTTTGTGGGATGGATATATCATTAACCCATTTTGCCTAAGCAAATAAAAAATGTGGGACAATTGCCTATATTTAAAATATTTTAACGGGGCCTGAGTACTCATTTTACCCCAAAATGTGCTTAACCACAAAACCTTAATTATATTTTTTTTATTTAGAATTTAATTCATTTGTATGTAATTGATTAAATAAAATAATTAATCTTGTACAAGACATCTAAATCTAATAATTATTTTTTATTTTATTTATAAAAACCAACATTTCTTTATGTAATTAACCATTGAAACAGTGTTGTTAGTGTTGTTTAAAACTCCGCTCCTTATGTACAGTATATCAGTTTCAGCCTGTAACCTGCACTGGGCATAAGCAAATTATGAATATTTATGCATTGCTTTGATACATAATGCATGAGATTCAATCTTCTTTTCTGGCAAAGTGCACGATTGGGATGTCCCTTTTAAACCAAAAACATTCAAAACAAATAAAATGAACATATACTATGACCGTATCTTGTGTTTCTTCATGGCATCCCAGCCTGGCTAGTTCTGTGCAGACTGAGACTGAGACGGAGGACGCCAGGCCGACGCCCCTGTCAGCCTCAAAACAACTCATGAGGAGCTACAATCCCAGCTGTATATGATGTAACTGAAAGGCCATCAAAGATTTTATGTCATCTTCCAACACAAGACAGGGAGGACAGCCCTGGTCAGAAGCCAGTATTTACCGTACTTCGTATTTAGTAGTCATTTACGACTTTAACCAGGCTTGTTTTTGTGCTATGATGATACCTTATTCCTATGTGCATATGCATCAATCAGCCATAACATCGCCACCACTACCAGATGAAATGTACAACACTTATCAACAGTTATACACCAACAAACTGATGGCAGGATTATAGGCACCCAAGGCTTACCCATGCACAGGTCAGGTTTTCCAGTCCCATCCCCAGATCCACCCCCAGATTCCAATCCGATCAAGCACCCACAGGATGTGCCAGACAAGGAGGACCTACCTTGCAGCTCACAAAGGATCAGCTGCTAAGGCTCTGGTGCCAGAAACTACAGCACACCACCAGTGAAGTGCCCTGTGAAGCCACACCTCAAGGGACGAGAGCTGCCCTGGTGGAACAAGAGGTGCCCAAAAACCTAGAGGGTTTAAATATCATGACTCACAAGAGCATGTCTAACTGCTGAGCTACAACCTTTTCTAGAATCTTGAAGACAAAAGGCAGGTCCCTGACTTCTGATAACCTCTGTATCTGCCCTCTTCCAGATAAACAGACAAAAAAATAAAAAATTCTCTCAAAGTCTCTATTTGAACCCTTTACAGAAAACCTACCAAACCGTGTAACAAACTGTCCTAAGTTCTCACGTTGGAAGATTAAATGACAGATGATTGTGAGTACCGTATATCTGCCATGCTGAGAAGATGTGTGTTACAGAAAAGCAGGTACTTGCAGGTTTCAGGATAAAAAGAAAATATATTTGTTTCTGATCAGCACATTGTACATTCTGACATGGTTATGACTCAGGTATCCTGAGTGTGCGCGGTATGTGAGAAATCTCAGTGGGCTTAAGAGCACACTCAGTTGAGTCACTACGGGTGTGAAGGATTGCGGACTGCACTGAGCGACACCGCCAGAGGGGGGTGACATCAGTATGACTGGCTCAAAAAGTTACTTTCCCATACTGTACATTACCGTAAAAACATGTTACAACAATTAAAAATTCAATTCGTCTTACATGTATTTATAAAACCAAAAAAATACTTTTTGAACATTTCAATGTGGTCAGAGCTGTCATTCTTACCTAGTTACAATGATTTTATGAATTACATGGTTTCATCTCAAGCACTACAAGCACAAGCTGTTGTTTCCATTGCTAATACTTTCAATCGAACATCCACAAAAATAGGGGGGAAAAAAAACATTGTTATTTTGCCATATTTTCTGGCTGTTAGTTTGAGAACTTGGAACAGTAGAGTACCTTGCTAGGGTATCTTGGTATCGTGCATGTAAACAAGATACCTGGTTAGCAAGCTAATCATGAATACTGGGAGCTTCTACACATTCCAGATCTTAGCGGATAGATCTATGATGCTTATATAATGTAGGAACAGGAAGTAAGTAGTATAACGAAGGAAGTGATTCAAAACTGAAGATCCTTTGGTGGCTTGGATGAAGGCATGGGCATCACTACAAATATCTCAGATGGTATTGGTTGGTCTCAGCAACCAATCACACAAGCCAGTCATAGAATTGTTCTTTTTTTTGTTGAAGTAAAGCACCTGCAAATTGGTATGTGAATATTAATTTCATCCTGCTACCTACTACCATCGCAGCAAGACATTGCCACGCCTCATGTTGGTAGAACATGATAAAAGTGTGCGAATGGCTGGAATATCCTTTAAAACAGCAGAGACGACAGAGGACATCAAAGCTCTGAACAACAGCCTGACTCAGAATCCAGAATCACTGACTCATATCCTGCACAAGACATTTTCACACAATGAGCATTTCTGTGTTGTGTGTGAACATGCCTAGGAATGGTACAGAGAGAGAGAGAAACAGACAGACAGACAGACAGACAGAGAGAGAGGGGCGCACAATAATGCATTATAATGAGTGAGTCATCGTTGTGGTATTAAGTGAATTTTCTCCACTGCAATTACTGGTCCTCCTGAGATCTGCCTCCTGTTCCTGCTGTAAAATATACACATAAGTCCGTTACAATATGTACACACTGCACTCTAAACCGAGTAAAAACCTGACCTTTAATACTGGCGCTATTCAGTTGTTTAGCTTGTGTTGGGAAATCCTGGCTGATGTCACTGCATCTGAATTCAATCAACCAGCCAAAAACGACCAAAACATTGGCCTCTGAGCAAAACTGGGTTTTTCAGCCTGCACTTCACCACCTCTTCTTTAAGAAAAACAAATATGTGTGGAGTTCCTGTCCATGTGCTCCCTGTGTTTCCAGGGTGTTTCCTCTGGGATCTCCTGTTTCCTCACAGCTCCCAACAACATGCCATTAGGTACATTGTTGGTCTTGGAACTTGAGTGCATGGTGTCCTGCAGTGGACTGGTGTCTCATCCAGGGTGTATTTCCAGGGCACAGCCAAAGAGTAGGGTCCTCCCAAATCCTGACTCGGATAACATGCTTAAATGTAAATGAATGAACAAATCAAGATGTTAAAAGTCAACTTTGGAACTTGGGATTAGTTTTTAGGAACGAAACTGCCACAAACTTCAACAAAGTGGAGTTGATGGAGTTTAACTCTATAAAGTTAAATTTTTACCTTAAAGAATGTAGTTACCGAAGGGAGTTATTTATGGGCATGTTATCTGATATCAACCAAATGAGGGTGGGTCCACTTTTGAACCCATCTGGTTCGTCTCAAAGGTTTCTTCCTCATCTTGTCTCTGGGTTACACTCCTGTAAAGCTTCTATGCAACAATATCGATTTGAATGTGTGAAGGCTTTACTCAGAGGTCTGACTCTCCCATCACAAATACAAGATCTTGGAAAGAAATGAATTTGACTGTGGATGGAAGACGTTGACGTTGTAAAAGCTTATCAAAATGAGTCCACGGTGAATGTGTACTGTAATGAAAAGCAAAAGGCGGTCCGTCAAAATATTAGAGTGTGTGACTTTTTTAAATTAATGTTTTAATATAATGTTAACTAAACAATGAGCCAGTTTAACAAACCCTAGTGATAAAAAAAATAACCGCTATTCTGCTTTTAAATGTATTTTAATACACTGCCCAGCCAAAAATGAGTCACACACTCTAATATTTCATTAGCATCATTTTAATAAGCATTCGTATGACCTCAGTTTTTGCTGAGCCTACAGTAGACCTGACCAACAGAAACAACCCAAGACCATAACACTGCCCCCCTCTAGGCATGATGGCATGATCTAGAACATGGTCAATTTGGACTCATCAGACCACATGACCTTTTTTCAAAGCTCCACAGTCCATTTTTTATGCTCAAAGACTTTCTTTCTGATTTGCCTTACTCATTAGTGGTTTTGTTAAGGCTGCACATCTGTTTAAATTACAATCCCTTGAGTTCTCTTTGCATTGTGTGCATGTGGAAATCCTCTTTGTTTGTGTAGACGTTAAGTTGTGTCCAACTCTTTGTGACCGTGACCATGTCCATGGGGTTTCCTTGGCAAGGATACTGGAGTGGGTTGCCATTTCCTTCTCCAGAGGACCATCTATGGGCAGTTTGGAAACGTTAATTAGCATAATCTGCATGCCACTAAGCACAAGGAAAACATGCACGCAGACCCGATGCAGGAATCGAACCCAGGCCCTGGAGGTGCAAGGCGACAGTGCTAACCACTTTATTTTTTCAAAACACATTTCTTCCTCGAAGATGATGGCATTCCATGATTTAATAATGCATCTTACAGTTCTTAACTCAATATTATTAGCTTTAGCATTTGCCTTAGATGTTTTCTTTGCTCGATGAAGAGCAAATGATTTGACTCTTCTGAAACAGAGAAGCATCTTTGGATACTGCATGTGATAATGGATAATGAGAAGCTACTGCATCAAATCATATGCATTTATTTAGACTGTAGAGATAACAGAGGAAGAAGTTGTAATGTTTGAATGCTAACCAACCAGCGATCGTCACTGAAGAGGCGACAACGACGACAATGAGACAGAGTGATGTAGAAAGCCGAAAATGAAAGTAATAACACATTTCTCATTATAAAGTTATAATTTTTGTTTTAGATTATGAACTTTAACATAGCTTGTAGATTTTAAACATAGATATTGTAGTTTAGATAATGCCTAAAGAATGTCTCAACAATGCCTAAAGAATGTCTCACTAACCCTCTATACCGCTTTATCGTGGTAACAGGGTCATGGGGTACATCCTGGACAAGGAGTCAATCCAACATTGGGCACCACACACCCATACACATACACAGTCACACAATCTTTCATACACTACTTTCAATTTGGGAATCCCAAATAGACTAATCTGGATGTCTTTAGACTGTGGGAGGAAACCGGCGTATCCGGAGGAAACCCACCAAGCACGGAGAGAACATGCAAACTCCATGCACACAGACCCTGAGACATGAATCTAACCTAGACCCTGGTGGTTCAAGCCGAAAGTGCTAACTTGTTTGTTTTTTACTTAACCAAAATGTAAAATACTAGAACTTTACATGTGATTTAGATACCTGGAACAGCGCCATTATCAAAGGGATTTCACCCTGGCCGAACTTTAAACTCTGAGTCAATTGTTTTGTTCATTTTTTTTTTTTTAATGAGAGTTCTTGCTCTTAGATCCATCCTGACTGCTTTCTGCATTTGGAAATCTTTTTTTTCTTCTAAATCTACCCATCATTTCTCTTTACATTTTATACCCGATTGTGTGGGGGGGCGACTGCCTGGGGGTCTAACTGAAACCTAAGTCTCTGTACCCCACTATGTGTGTGTGTGTGTGTGTTTGTGTGTGCAGGCAACAAAACCTGTTATAGCATGAATGCAGGCTGTGTGAAAATAACTGCGCAGAAGTTGTAGAGCGAGGTAGCTCTTGTATGTCATTTACAGACCGTTGCACAAGATGGTGTGTTTAAACGTGCAAGAGTGAGTGTGTCAGACTTTTGGGCTCGGCAGAAGCTGGAGTGAAACAGTGTAGGATTTTAGGATTACTCCCTGTTTGTGTATGTGCGTATGTGTGTGTGTATGTGCGTATGTGTGTATCTAATGACACACCCTGCACAACTGGAGAGTCATAAATAAAGATGGAAATTAGCCAAAGTGGATGATGTAGTCCTCAAAAGTCTTTAAACCCGAATGCAAACACACACACACACACACACACACACACACACACACACACACACACACACACACAGTAGTCATTATAACTTTATTACATTACATTTAAATTTACTTACTGTACATTTACACATTTTTAGAGCTTTCCAAATTTGAAGCTTGCGTAAACAAAACCTGAATGATTGAAGCGCACACAGCCCCTTAAACCTTGAAGAGGACATTCTATAACAACAACTATACAACGGTTAGTTTGAACCGAGCAATCTGATTGGACGAGAGGCACTACTTTCTGATAAACTAGTTTGAGTATTTTTCCATTGCAGAAAATTAAAACTCCTTTCATGCATGTTGTTTTAGTCAAGACCTTTATAATTATTCTACCATCATCACTCAGCCAAGTTTGGCCCATAATCTGTTAAGCACTAATACCCCTATCTCACCTACGCAGTTTCGCACGATGGCCGTAAGTGCAATTCATCATGATTCACCGCGAGTTTTGGCGCTGTGATTAGGTTTCCATCTTTCCGTGCGTCCTCACATAGTCAAACCGCACAGGTGAGATAGGGGTATAACAGCAGGAATAACAGAGGGGGCCGGGCGGGGCTTGTAGGATGATTTTCACACACACACTAACGGATTGGGAATGGGAATGACTGCTGTCTGGCTCACGGATTACATAAATTGTCTGAATAACGGATTACATTTTTGAAAATGTAACTAAATAACTGAGTACTTAAATAGCGGACCAACGCGTTAGATTACTCGTTACATCAATAAAAGTAATCCAAGAACTCTAACGCGTTACTTTGTAACACGTTACACCCAACACTGCTCTCAATCCCATTCTGTTAAAACCTGGTTCATTCTATTTGCCTCTTTGTTTGCAAAGTACTTGATTACATTTAACTCTCCCCTGATTGAATCACTAATTAAACATAATGAGAACTTGTTTTGTGATACTTATATAATTATAATAATCATAATTATTTTTTACTTTTTAATTGTAACAAGATCAAGTAATAAGTGTGTAGGTGATCAACATCAGAGTTGAGAATTAGTGATCACTGATCAGGGGTTTAATAGTTAGCACTGTGGCCTTGCACCTCCAGGTTCCGAGTTCGATTCCCACCTCGCGGTCTGTGTGCATGTTCTCCCCGTGCTTGGTGGGTTTCCTCCGGGTACTCCGGTTTCCTCCCACAGTCCAAAGACATGAAGATTAGGTTGTCATTAATGACATTTGTAATTTAACCCATAGTGTGTGTGTGTGCCCTGTGATGAATTGGCACCCTGTCCGGGGTGTACCCTGCCTCATGCCCTAAGTCTCCTGGAAAAGGCTCCTAGACCCAGTACACAGGATGAAGTGGTATGGACAATGAGAGAGTGAGTAATCAGAAAAGGTATTAAAGTATTTAATGCCCTTTTAAAGGCAGACTGGACTGGAAGAGACCTATAGGTGGCAGTAATGCAACTTACTGGATGCCAATTGCTTTAAAACAAGAAACAGGGTGGTGTGATGCAGCTGTTAAACCTTGAAGTGGACATTCTATAACAATAACTACTGTATACAACTGTAAGTTTGAACCCAGCAATCTGATTGGACGAGAGGCATTCCACAAGTGGTGATAATAGACAGTAACAGCACTGGGACCATTAACTATACTGTATGTGTCGCTCCGTATTCCAGGTGTTCTACCAATCGTTAATTACACTAACTGTCAATCGCAGCGTGGGCGAAAGTCTGTCGGTACGGTCTGCAGTACCGAGGAGAAGGCAGCTGCCTGCCAAAACTCACTTTCACAACCAATCACGGAAGCAAGAAAACACATCAGCTAATGTTATGTCATCTTGAACATCAGGCTGTCTACTTATTAACTGCTTCTTAGTCATTCTGAATTCCACCTGACCTGATAATAATGAGAGCTGCTACAAAGCTAACTAGCTTCTAACACAAGGCTGAATTCCAAATCCCTCTCTAACCCCTGATCAAGGGCACTACTACTTGATGTGTGGAACAAGGGATTGTACACTCTACATAGTGCACTAGCTTTCCATTTCATCTAATTTGGGATTTAACCTTAGTACCTGGGAATTAAAAGAGCTGATATTCTAAAGCGGAATAAGGTAAATATTGTACGTTTCTCAGGACGGTCCACCACCTCCATGGTTTCTTCTACTCACCGTTTGGCTACATACTACCGCTTAGAGTTTAAAATAACTTTCACCATTGTTTATTACACTAACTGTCGGTTCGCCAACTCCGCCAGTCATAGTTATTTACTTACGCCAATTGCGGAAGGATATGATGAATAACAAGTCAAAATCTGTTGATAATAAATGGTGTTTGTGGAACTGTTGCGTAAAAGCAATATTGCACTCGAGGTTGTGTTGTTGTACTGAATAGCAGCACAGCTGTGGCTCAGGCAGCCTCCTCATGCCTGTGGTAGTAAGTAAGAAAATTCTCAGTGCTTGCACAAAAAAAATGTGGAATATGTAGCATGTATGTACTAAAGAATGAAACACTTCAGGACTTGGTGTTATGAGGGGGAAAATAATTTCAATCACCAAAAAAATGTATTCCTATAAGACATGAGCACTGAAGTTAATATATTGTAGTATTTAGAAGAAATAAGTCAAATGTATCGACTGTGATTTTGGTGTATATTCATTAAAGCAAGCTGTTTTATGACTCAAAATGTTTATGAGTGACCAAAAGCCACTACAGATGTGCAACAAGAACTGGAGAGTTACTGGTTCAGCTTTTATTTATTTCAATGTGGTTTGGTTACTGGATGACTGATCATGACTGAAGTGAGCGATGAAGGTTTGGTAATTCGAGTAGCTCTGTCGCTGTGTAAGTTGCCAGATGTGAAATTATAAAACATGATGTGCTAACAATGCTAATGAGCTGATGGCGCCATTCAAAAATTCTTTACTCCAGCAGTCATGCATGAGATGTGATCTGTAAGATTTTACAAAAAACGGAAAAAAACAAACTTTAGGTACCGCCCAAAAAACAAACGCCAAAATGTAATTTATATGCCTTGACTGATGTTGCTCAACTGACCAGCTAAACCCTTCCCTGTGGCAGGAGCATATGGCTCTCTGGATGACGGATGACATGATGGACAGGCACGTACACATTAAAAAAAACAACCGCATGTCTTTAGAGTGTGGGAGGGGCTGGAGGAAACCCAGGGGCGAGATTCGAACCCGCGACCCTGGAGGTGTGAGGTTATGGTATTATGCTCAAAAATCACTGTTTTCAAGTACTCCAATATGTTCTGGTATTTAAATCATGAAATAATGCTAAGAAAGGCAATCTCTATATATACCTAACCCAAATAATGTATTTGTCTTTGGTCAAATTTACATGATTTCCACATTTTATTTAAGCTTAAACATGTTTAAATTTTGTCAAATAATGTTGTGACAATAGAGATTTTCATATCAATAGAGATCCTATCTATAGGGTGGGGAAAAAGAAGAAAAGAAACACATATGAGAAGAAACTGACCCAAAACATAGGTTTAAAGCAATTATTCTGGTATAGGTTTGTTTTTAAAACTTTCTTTTTATGCTTTATTTATTCCACTGGTTAAAGTCGTTGAAATTATGTAAATTTAGGTAGTATCTAAAGTTTGAAGTGCCACACTGTACATATAACTTTGCTACTCGTTATATTAACAATACTTTTCTGAATCATTAAAGAATTCACTTTTATACCGAACAGGTTTGTGGGAGGCCAGGAGCCTATCCACAGAGACTCCAGGCAATGGGCGTGGTACACCCTTGAAGGGTACCAATCCACCGCAGGGCACACATGCACACACTCATTCATACACTGTTCAGTGGGAGAGTACTAGAGTACCCAGATAAGGCCAACCAAACATGAGAAGACCCAAGGAAGGAATCGAACCCAGACCCTGGAACTGCTAGCCACTAAGCCACAGTGCCACCTGATGAAGTATTCATTTCTTACTTTTTTGTTTACATTGAAAATAATATGAGTGGTGCGACTCCTGAGTAAACTGTTGCTTAAGGCCACCACGTGTGCAGCAACTAGCCTGTTTTTAAGCACGAGCATAATTTATAGCACACTAGTTACCTTAATGATGATAATGAAAGACAGTGAATGCTCACATTCCCAGGAGAAGATTATGTGCAGCCATAGTGGTTCTCTTTTAGTTTTTTGATGACCACTGCTGTACTTTCACTCAATATCCTAACAGATCTTTATGACAGTATATTGCCGTATATTATGCTTGGTGTGGTCACCATTTTCAACACCCTTGTTCATAAAAATAGTTGTTGTTTTTTTCATTTCCAGCAATTGTCAGCCACCCTTATTCAGAACAACGTACATTTTCATCTCATTGGACATCAGAGCAGTTGGGGGTTAAGGGCCTTGCTCAAGGTTTAAACCTGGGACATTCCATTACAGCATTCCAACACCTTACACACTGATCTATCCCTGACCTATTTTTCCCCATCATTTGTTAAATTTCATTTATTTAAAAGAAACCTGTTGTGCAAAAATCACTTTTTATTCATGTTTAGATATTCAGCTGGGTGTCTACAAACAAAAACAACACTCTTTGCTTTTTGTCCTTTTTCCATTTGTGTATTGACTGTGGCTTAAACAAACCAATCAGATTCCCCCCCTATTGTGACCTCATATATGAGGATCCCCTACCCAGGCTTGTTGCTCAGTTCTGTTCTGTTCTCTGAAGGTGCGTGGCTCAGCAGTAGCTCATTTATATAAACACAAAAATGGTGTATTTAGGGGAGTGAAACAGGGGTTTAGAAAAAAAAAATATTATCTGAGGAGTATTTCAGATGGAGCATTAAGACACGCACTTTAGGGAAGGACTGAGGCCCGTCCCAGCAAACGTTGGTCCGACAGCAACGTCGTGTCCCTGGTCAAAAACAGTCGTGGTATGACGACATTAATTGGTAAAAATATGTGACACAGAACATTTCCTAAAAAATGCATACACATCTACGGTTGTCTGGGGTTGCATGTATAGCTGTTCTTTGACTTTTAGCTAAGTGTTATCCAATATATACCCTTCAAGCAAAAAATTTGGGTGATTGATGAACATTTATGAAAGCTGTTGTGAATCAGATAACATCAAAAACGTCCGTTCAGCTTCCATCATGGGACGTGTCGGAGGGATGTCCGAGCGCAGGGTCAGCGAGGATACAGCAGCCCCGGAGCAGAGAGGGCTAAGGGCCTTGCTCAAGGGCTCAACAGTGGCAACTTGGTGGTGACGGGCCTTGAACCCACAACGTAGTAACCCACATCTTTAACTGATTGAGCGACCACTGCCCCTAGTAGTGTGTCGCTCCACATTTAAACATGTGTGTTATATTTAAACATTTAGAATCTCCATGAAGCAGGAGTGATTGGCCATTTCTACACCACATGTTCTACACTCTACTCAGCTCCACTTGTAAAAACATATGCAAACTAAAGAAACAAATAAACGCAGTTCAATCTGCTTCTATTTCTCTCATTTTCCAGAATATAACTTGAGTCCAAATTCTTCTACTTCAACTACAAACGTTCAGACGTTTTTTTCTTTCACTACTTCTTTTGTTTTTCATGTATCCCTCAAGGATCGCCTCGGATCATCAAGCGGGTGTGGGGACGCCGTCATCGTTCTGGACACCATTCTGCTTTCCACCACGCCTCATTTTTGCAGAACCAAAACTCTTCTTGAGTCTGCTCTCATCTTTATGTTGCATTCATGTAGTCAGGCTGCTTATAACAAACATAGCAGAATTAATTAGCAGTCTTCATGCAAACTCGTGAACTGGTAGTCGCCTTTTTTCCTGTCTTGATGTGAAAGTTCACAAAAGATTCACAGCTTCATTCGGTCTGTACTTGTCGTGCAAGCTTCTGCAGGGAAAAAAAGGAAAGGGAAAAAAAAAACGAGACATGTTCCAACTTTCTACTGAGAGTTTCCAGATGTGAGGAACTCTGTGTATGTGTGAGTGTGTGTGTGTGTGTATCCTCTGCTCTGGGACACTAGAGCGAAGCAGACTCTACACTCATCTCCGCCCTGTCCACTTTACAGTCCCAGAGCATCGAATTACAGGAGTGTGTTTTTTCCCTCCTCCGTAGCACACTGACACTGTAGGTGGTGGGTTGTGCTTTTTTTTTTTTTTGCCCCGAGTGGGAGGATTCAGGATCTCGGCCAAGATGTGACAGCAACGGAGGAAGGTCGATCACCAAACTGCTGAAGAGAAGGAGAAAGGAGCGGCAGAAATGGCGCAACAGGTAATGGCTTTAACTTTTCTCTTTTCGCGTTATGTTTAGCAGGAAACTATGAGATAGTAAACTAAGATAAATGAGTCTTCATGTTGCTTTGCTGAACCGGTTAAGAGATCAGACATACATAAGGGAAAGTTGCCATGTCAGGAATTTCTTTTGTTTTTTTTTGTTGCTTTTTTTTTTTTTCTTGGACGTCAATGCCAGATCAAGCTTTCTGAAAAGCTTTTTCACGCTTTGTTTCTGGTGAAGTTCTTCAGGAACGCTCTGAAGAACTGAAAGAAAGCTTCTTCTCCGTCGACATAGCTACGTGTCAACTGCAGCAGGGCATGTCAGGAATTCTGTCTCTGGACCAGATAAAACCTCACAACTCTGAGGATCAGTGTTACTTTGCGCGCACACACACACACACACACACACACAGAAAGGAAAGGAAAAGGAGAGACAGAGAAAGGGCTGGAATCTCATTTTATCTGTTCACTTTTTTATGACACACAAGTGTGTGTTGAGAATAGTTTTTAAAGTTGCGACATTCCACTCGAGGCTTGATCTCTCATTAAAGCGGCTTTAATCGAATAAAGCGCCGATCAGATGGAGTGAGACGAGGTGAAGTTTTCGAAGGAGTGTCGGAGTCTTCCAGTGGATCTGACCCTTTGCATTTCCTGAATTCATACCAATCATGTTAATTGAGGCCATATGTTCGACTGGGCGTCTCTCCATTGTGTGTGTGTGTGTGTGTGTGGAAACGGAAAGCATGAGGAATCAATCAGTTCATCTGCATTCCTGTATAAAACACACGGACCATAGGGTGTTTCACTCAGTTTTCGATAAAGAAGAAAACGATGCGGCAAACTCGAGTAAGAAAAGAGTGCACGCACGCTGTCCACTTTATTAGGAACGCCTGTACACCTGCTTGTTCAATGCGCCATTAAAAAAAAATAATAAACACAGGTCCGTTTTGTAACATTAAACATCCGGATAAGGATGCCATCTCCGGGTTGAAGATCTCCTCGGATCTTCATGCACAACGGGTCTAGGTCTAGAGTGTAAAAGTCATAGTGATGAGAAGGAACGAACAAAAACATGCGGTTCCGGAAAGGTGAATAGCCACAAGGTGAATAGTCACAATAGTCTGAGAGCGAAGAACAGGAATCTGATGCTGTAGTGGGTGCAGGATCACTTCCAAAAAAATAAAAAATCTATTAAATTAAAAGACCAGGTGTTCTTTTATAGCTAGTTAAGTTAAAACATGTTGTGGATTTCTACAAAACTTGATCTATCTTAACTCTTCAGATCAGACCGTTGTGAAGTTTGAAGTCGTTTCTAATTTCACGTGGGATTGTTGTGTATCCTAACAACATCGTGTGTGTATAGATCAATATGGCTTGGTTTGGTGTGTATTCCTTCTTCTTTTTTTAAATAAGCTGAAGAGCAATGTCTGTGCTTTGATGGTGCGAAGCTGGAGGCAGAGCTGCAGCTTTCTCCTTTTTTTCTTTTTTCTTTCTCTCTCTCTTTTCAACCGCACACAGAATGGAAAAGCCGTGTGCTCAGGTCAGTAGTTAGAACCCGGGGCTTAGACATTACACACAACAATGCGACCATTTACCTAAAAAGCAGGTTTTTGCGCTAACAATGAGCGTCTAGTAGGTCTTAGACTGACTCGAGGCCTCGGTGTGTGTGTGTGTGTGTGTGTGTGAGAGGCTCGGAGACCAGGCTCGACTGGTTTAAACAGCGCCGTGGTTTCCATCCATGCCCTCGAGAGATCAGGATGTGATGTTTTCAGGCTCAGGTGTGTCCATGGGTAAATAGTGCACGGGGGGGGGCGTGGCTGTCATGGCTCGACATGCAGGTATTACAGGTATAGCCACGTTTGTGAAGTGCCAAAGTTTGAATTTCAATTATTTTAAGATTGTATTCGATCTATGAGGATAACTAAGGTGTGTAAGTATTGTGTGTGTGTGTGTTTTCTTAGTTGAAATGTTTCCTTCTCGTCTATTGTTTTTTTTTATTTTTTAGAAAGCTAAAATTTCTCTCTCTTTCTGTGTGTGTGTGTCTGTGTGTGTGTGTGTGTGTGTGTGTGTGGTTCAGTTTTCAGATCTGGAGAAGGCCATAAACACTCTGGTCACAAACTTCCACTCCGCTTCGGCTGATAAAAGCTCCACGCTCAAGACAGATGAATTCAAGAACCTCCTTTCTTCGCAGCTGCCCAACCTCGTCAAGGTAAAGATCGCGCCCAGGCACTTGCAGGGCGCGCGCTGGCAGGGCGTGGCCACCGCACAGCCCTGTTAGGAAACCCTAAACCAGCCTAGAGCGTCTGTGTTAGTTTCTTATGTGGATATTTTTATCACTCGGTCTTGATTTAGTCGTGAGTCCAAGAGAGAAAGAGAGAGAAGGAAAGACTTTCGGGCTGCTTTAGGAGGAGAAAATGAGAGCTCGAGTCCGAGCCTGTCAGGTCACTTCAGGTCGTGTTACAGCAGGCTGCCTCGGGCCTAACCTGGAAGTTCTGCACTGGGAAAAGAAAACAAGCTGAATGATGAACGGTGGCAGCTGAGAGAGAGATGAGCAAACAGTTTTGCAACAGGTTTATGTTTGGTACAGCAGTGTTAACACACTACAGAGCGGTACTAGTCAGGGGTTTAAGATCAGGAGGGGAAGTTTATTGTCAACCTACTGCTTTATTAAAAGCATTTAACACAACGTTCATTAATTTGCACTTTCTCATACAAGTTCACTTAGGCTTCTAGATTTTAGTAGAATTTACAGAAAATGTTAAAACATATCTAACAAATCTAAATTAATTACAGTATAACAGAAAAACAAATGCAGAGCAAATAAACAAACAAAAAGTAAAAAAAAAAAAAAAGCAAGAAACAGAGAAGAAGGGAAAAAAATCATGGAATCATTAAGAAAAACAAACAAACTAACTAAGAGATCAATAATGCAAGACACAAGAAATAAAAAAATTAAAATTGAAAGAAAATAAACCAAGACAGAAAGAAATAAAGGGACAAGGAAAAACAAAAACATTTAAAAC
>JAQQZT010000021.1:4261995-4278157 GCA_030068275.1 Clarias platycephalus
TAAAAAGTAGAAGTACACAAAAAATCTACTCAATTACAGTAATGAGAGTAAATGTAATTCATTACTTTCCACCTCTGATTTTAATACACCTCCACCTGAACTGTTTAAAAGACATGAGATAATTGATATCAAGATCTCTGAAAAGCGATTTCCAGTATGCTTAGTAATGTTTATTAATGGAAGGAGTCTCCAGTATCAGCATTTTTTTTCCTTCTCAGTCAGGAAGAAAAGACACTTTTTTGTTTCTGTGCATATAACATGACGCACATACTTTTTTCCCTGTTTTATTAACTACAAAAAAAGGCAATAACAATAAGATTGGTGATATTAAAGCTTGTCAGTAATGACAAGACTATGGAAGGATTGAAAAATCACTCGGGTCCTATATACCAATATAGCGCATAATGGAAACCTGAAAAAAATACATGAAGTTGATTACATTCTTTCTAGAGACATCAAAAACAACATAAACCATTAGGTTACTCCAATAAAACGAACTAAAAAAAAAGAAAGAAAAATCTAATCTTTCATTGGACTGCTTTGATACACCTGTGGCATCATATTGATTAGTTTATGCAATGTCACAACATTCATTTCCATCCAGACTCACATTAAATTCTCTCCAAGATCTTGTACTGGTAATGAGAGAGTCGGATCTCCGCGTAAAGCCTTCTTCAGCACATCCCAAAGATTCTCAACCGGGTTAAGGTCTGGACTCTGTGGCTAGTTTGTGCCACATTTACTTGGAATTACAGTGGGAAAAAAACCCAGGTTGCATTTGAGGCAGCAGTGCAGTAGACCCCGTAATACCAGTCCCTAAATAATGTGATTAGCGAACAGAAGGATGTTAGCGAGATGCGGAGTGACAGCACGCGGCGTACCTGTGTGAACTCTCACGTACAGAGCCGAGAGCTGCTGAATGTCAAGAGCACTTCAGTTCATAATGAAGAGCAGAAGCTGTGCTTTAGCCTGCCACGCACCCCCTTTTAACACACACACACACACACACACACACTAAGCGAACACCAGAAATACACACAAAAATAAAACATTTAAATACCATGTTATCTTGTCTGAGGTGAAAAAGTGGCCATATGGTTAAAGAGGAAACTTGATAAGGGAAACACTGATAGCAAAGACATGCTAAGGTATTGAAAGTGTTATCAAGGTTTGTTATCACAGTATTGTAGCAGAGACACATTTTGTCCTCAGTGTTTTTATGAATCTCAGCACACTCTATGTTAATCTTAACACTGATATGTAAATTATTAGTCACAGCACATTTCCGTTTGAGCCACTAAGCCTGAGTGGTGCTTAGCTATCTAGCTAGGTGTTGTTGTTGTTGTTGTTGTTTCTTGGCTAGTTGATCCCAGCTAACCATGTGTTTGAAGAAAAAATATTTCTTGCATAGTGTTTAGTTTAGTTTATTGTAGCAACGGTTCAAAACTTTTGAAAACACAAAAAAAAGAAAAAACTACTAATGGATGTCATTTTTTGTTGTTTTGGGCGTCTCTAGAAAGAATTTCACCAAACAAAGTGAGAGCTTGGTAACATCTTTTTCAGGTTGCCATTATCTATATAAATAAAAGAAAGGTTTTGTCTGTACATTGCTCAGAACTCGCTCTTTCAATTATATCTTTACATTTGATACATTGGAGAACCCAAATAAATACGTTGAGTTCTCAGAAAAAGTTCAGTCTGTATGTCTGTCCAGCCAAAATTTGTCACAGCATCACGCAAAACTGGCTTTACAGAATTTAATAAAACTTTGGCAGTAGTTAGGTGTTTGCCTGAAGTTTAAATTAATTCAAAAATGTTTCGTAGGATTGAAGTTATGATTCATCACATATTACATCACAGCATCTAGCGCTTTTTTTTTGGACAACTATAGCACTTGACGAATTACCACTTAACTATTTCTACAAACTCTTTTACAGTATGCTATATAGACAAGGGGAAGGGGAAGTTCCCAGGACCCTACAGTACATTCCATGAATCATAGGACCCAGGGAAAATAGGACCCTTTTATATACGCACATTATGTGCCATATAAATCTGAGGACTATAAAACTCTGGGAACATAGCGATGCCCCCAGGTAAGGAAAATCCAAGATTTGTTTTTTTGTCTTTACTGATGTGGCTGTTGTTAAATTACCGAGAATATAACAATGAAAAGCATCAAGAGGTGATGAACAACAGTATCTGGTTTAGCTGTATGCTAATGTTGCCTACTGAGTATTTATAAAGCAAACACAAGCACCAGGGACTCCTTTATCTAGAAATTGTTTAGAAATTTGTCTAGAATGGAATTGAAAGAACATAATCCAAACCAAATACAAATTCAAGTTAATGAAGGAAAATATGATAAGCCATATCATGAGGAAAGTAATGGCACCCTGTATAGGAAACCAATGTGACACAAAAAGAAAAGAAAACTAAAATTTTTAAATGTCTTCACTTTGGGTTTATCCTAAGAGCCAGGGACACATGATTAGATTTGCACTGACATTTCATGAACAGCATTGTAGAGGGGCAACTCTGAATGGTTCAAAATGGCACATGCATATGGACCCTATTGTGCATTCATTGAACCTTGTAAGGACTAAATTCTTTATAATAATTTAAGTGTTACTAAATAGATTGTGAAAATATGTCTCTAATTACGAAAGATGAGGTGAAGATGTGGTTAAAAACTCACGAGCACATACACACACACACACACACACACATACACACACAAGCGAATTAGGAGAAACGAGGCCTTATTGTACAGATAGGAAGGTGGAAATTGGATTAAAGGAGCAGATCTAATCAGAGCCGAGAAGATGGCTGAGAGAGAACAGAGAGACGTCTTGACCCGCCTTCACCTTCCAACAAACCATTCGACTCTCACCTGTCTCACACTGATTATCAACTGCAGAGCAGAGATGAGAAACGGCATCCTACACCGCGCCGCAAAACACAGGGATAATAAATTTCCACAAGCAAACGGATAATTTACTTTTCCTCTTGTTTGTCTTGATTTAAAGTCAGGCAGTAAACACTCGTACACTTCTGTTCACTTCTGTTCTGGGCAAAATGATGTTGAAAATATACATTGGCAATCCATTGAAGATTCAGTGAGTGGAACGCCGGGATCCTTGAAAATCAACAGATAGCTTGTCGTCAACTTGTGGAAGAGATGCATCTGTCTGTGTGAACTGTACACACACTTATTCACCAGCACCACTTGCACATTACAAGAACTTGGCTGGGAGTTATTGTCACATCCCCTGTACAGTCATGACCTCTCTCCAAGCCATTTCCACATGTTTGGGCCATTAATGGAGTTCCTGGGAGGCCGGGGTTTCAGGCAAGTGAACTGAGAAAACTTGATGGTGTCCAAGCACTAGTAAAACCTTTGTTTGAATTGAACGACAATATATATTATATAGGTAATTTCAAGTTCATAAAATATATACATAATATATATACAGGATTACCCACAAAAATTTGCAAAAAATATTATACAAATTTGAGCCAAGGAAATTAGTGTCTAAATTTTGCCATTAAAAAAAAACATTATTGGTACATGATGCAAACCACATGAGGATAAAAAAGAAAATAAAAAATCACCTTTTTAATATTTTAACAAAAAAAACACACACACACAACCCACAATATTATTCTGTCGGAGAACTCTGTGAACTTTATGCAATAGAGTGGAGGTGGAAAGAGGAGGTGTGTGTGCACATAAAATTAAAATTAAATCAGCCGAGCCACAGGCACACGTGCTCAGATGCACATGCACACATGCAGACACACACACACACACACACACACAATTTATTAAATTTTGTGAACTTCTTCGAACTGGGTTTGTTAGTCTTGTTAGTCTTCTGTGTGTGTGTGTGTGTGTGTGTGTGTGTGTGTGTGTGTGTGTGTGTGTGTGTGTGTGTGTGTTTGTTCCCATGTGTGTGCTTGTGCACGTTTCTCCTCAGGATGGTTATACAGAGTGCTTATTTGAGTTACCTTAGCCTGTTTGGCAGCTAAAATCAGTCTGACTATTCACCCCTGATCCTTCTCATCAGCAAGATGTTCCCACCTCTAAAATCGGGTGTTTTTTGTTTTTCGCACCATTTATAAAAATCTCTCTCTCCCTCTCTCCTTTTGTGTGTGACAGGCCAGCATTTTCTAAAATCCCTGCATCTACATGATTTTGCACATAGTCCTTCTGTGACACGATCGACGAACAGGTGTTCCTAATATAGTGGCCAGCAAGTATAGGTCTCTTTCCTGACAGGGTCACAGGAAGTCTGGAGCCTATCCCAGGTAACTTGGACAGGGTGCAAATCCCATCCACTGTGGGAGGAAACCAGGAGGGGGAGAACATGCAAACTCCATGCACGTAGACCCAATGCAGGAATCGGACCCTTGACCCTGGAGGTGCTAAACACAACACCATCGTGCTGCCAATTTAGATAAAGTCTTTGATGGTAATTGACTTACAGCAGCTCCTCAAAACCTAAAAGTCGAAAAGGATTTTTTCAGTAAGAGGTGCTGTCGGCTCAGTCAGTACTAGATAACCCACTCCTGGTCTTGAGGTTCCACTACATTAGGGGTGTCTGTTTTCCCTGCAGGTGTGTGGTGTCGAGAATTCGAGAATGGTCAACAACATAAAGCCAAGCCGAAGCTCAATGTGTGGAGGTTGGGTCAGTTTCAGTGTGTACACGACCCCATGCAGTGTGTTTAATCATCAAACATAATAGCAAACTCTTAACAATGTACTGTAGGTTTCACCTCTGGACCTAAACACACACACACACACACACACACACACAACAGAAGAAGGCATTTACACTGTTTGTTCTTTTTTACATATGTGTTTACCTGTATTTCTTTACCTCGAATATTAAATGTGAATTGAATGTTCTTGAGTTCTTGTGCTTCAGCATACTGTCCAAGTGAAAATTTATAAAATCAGAAATCAAACGGAGGAGAATAATTTATTGAGTCCTCAGAAACACAGCAATATTCCACTGATTGTCCAGTGAAGAGACATAAAATGAAAACAACAATCTACTTCTATCCGTCCTCATGTTCTTTTTCATCCGTAAATACAAGGAATTTTAATTTCATCATGCTATTTATATTATCTAGAAACCGATTACTATGGCAACTAATCAAAATCTTCAAGTAGGAGGCCTTTTCTTGGGGAAAAACACCGGCGCTGCGATTACATAACGGTAGTACAAAGAAAGTAATTTGAGGGGAGAAAATGGTGTCGTCAGTATAAATACACCTTTGATACGCTCCCCCTTTGTGGTCGTCCTGAGGGTTCGCGTGAGTTCGTAGAGTTCGTACATGTTCATTTAACAACCTTTTTCTTTCTTTTGAGGAGATTGCCCATCAGCATGCATGGTTAATTAATAAGAGCTTGTTATTTTTAATGAGAAGTGAATGAACAGGAGCACATGGCAGCAAGTGGTAGGTACTAGCATAAAGTGTAACGTAAACACACTTGGACCAAAATAAGGACTGATGTCACTTATAGTGCTGCAACCATTTTGTAAAAATCTGAATACTGAAAAGTCTACTGGGAGAATTGTGTGTGTGTGTATATATATATATATATATATATATATATATATATATATATGGGGTATGTAGGATTGCGTTCAGGTGTGTGTAATTAGAAGTTTGCTGACCTTGAACATGGCAGGAAAGGTGTGTTTGTGTGTGTGTGTGTGTGTGTGTGATGGGGAGTGTAGTCCTCCATGGGCGGCCATGTTTGTAGGAGTTGGAGCTCGTTGCCGAATCTGGAGTTGAAAAAACAAAATGTGATACTCAACCGCAGCTAACTTACATGATGCTGATGTGATCAAAAGTTCTGATGATGTGAGATTTTTGAAAAAAAAAAAATAATAATAATAATAATGAAATTTTACAGTGTTAGAACCAATGAAGACAGTTCTCTATAATTTTTTAGACAATAATTCATGACCAAATGGTCTAGACTATAACTTGATCGAGAAGAAACAGGACACCTTCGACAACTGGAGTCTCCATCGAATTCCACAAATATTGTACACATGGAATGTTACGAATAAGGAGAGCCAGAAGTCAGCACCATCATTAGAACTAGATGGCTACAGCATTCCATCTCGCCAGAGGGCATTCGTTCGCAGATCACACCAGATCTCGCCGTACATGCATCAATGGACACCCTTCAGGGTGGAGGCGAACGCGAGGACGACCATGTCACACGTGGTCCAGAACCATTAAGGACGTATTGCGTTCATTTAATGTTATATGATTCACAGCCTGGAAAACAGCACAAGATAGGAATATATGGCATCATCATATGATGAAAGCAACATCCTAGCGGATATGCTACAGATGATGATGATGATAATGATGATGATTGCGTGTACGGTTTGAGTCGGATTATATGAAAAAAAAAAAAGTGTCTAAGAACAATTTTTTGCTCTACAGCCTGTGTTACTTGTGGAAGTATTTTTAGCATATGATGAGCCGCTAGCAGTTAAGCTGCTTGTAATACACGTCCGTCCATCCATCCATCCATCCATCCATCCATCTAGGAACCTCTGTAGTCCAACTATGGACCGTTGAGTCCAATAGAGACCATTGTATTTATTCCCATTTTTACGACCATGGTAGGACCTCTGGTCAACATTTAACACCGATTAGCCTAATCTTCACATCTTTGGACTATGGAAGGAAAGCTGAGTACCCGGAGGAAACTAATATACATCCATGAATGCTGTTTAATGTATCATTTTGAGAAAAAAAACACACACTAAAACAAAAGTAAACATTGTAAACATTTTAAAGCCTAGCACTGACACACTGGGTTTCAATCCGTTCTTGATTTCAAGTCATGGAGTGCTAGCAAAGCAAATTTCGACTGATTGGTTCAAACTAGCAGATATCTGTTTAGCGGTTGAAGATTAGCCAGAGGGCTTTTTTGTTCATTGGGGGAGGGGTTTAATTTGTGAGAAAATACATGTTTCTATGTTATATTATATATCAATTTATTCTACTTTTTGACACGATGTCACACTAGCCAGGTGCAACTACAGTACCTCAGTAACACTGCTATATTGAACGCAGGGTGAGCGATACAAATGTGTGTCACATACTTAACATTAAAACTAACATACATTTTATTTTGGTGGTAATAATGATAAAATGGCACACAACACAAAAGACAAGTTTCTTTTTCTATGAGGAAACCACAGTCTTCAGTGGAAAAACACTGATGTGTGTGTGTGTGTGTGTGTGTGTGTGTGTGTGTGTGTGTGTGTGTGTGTGTGTGTGTGTGTGTGTGTGTGTGAGAACACTGACCCAGTTTGGCTAGCACTCTGACTCCATTATGAGCTTTTAAAGAGTGAGCAGTGAGAGGTCACTGCCTCTCGAGGCCTGGCACGTGGGTCTAATCCGTGCGATGCTGATAAGCAGTGCAGGTGCAGTCCCAGTGACAGGACCCCTCTGTTGAAAAAGTCGTATCCTTCACAGCATCTGGCTGGAATTTTGCATAGTAAGACTGGAATTTCAGGAATGCCAGTTTCTCACTCTCTCTTGACTCATTTTCATCATATACTGGTTGAGTGCACGAAGGTGACGTACGTGGCCTGATAGAGTCACTGTGAAGCTTGTTAATGTTAGCATTTGGTTAATGTTCACTCCTCTAGCTCTGCAGGGGGCTTTGGGGAGAGTCAGCCTCCCACTAGACTTTGTACTTCTAATAAACATTTCTGTAAGATGTTACTTGGAGGTCTCTTCAGGTTGGTCATTAATTTTGAAGTTTTTTTTTTTTTTTTTAAGGCCCCCTACATCGCTAACAAGAAACTGAAATAGGCTCATATTTCTTCCTCGGATGCCATCTAGAGGGAACGCCATGCTGATTTAATGTACAGTAAATGTGCTGAGCTTTTGGTTCAGCCATTAAAGTTTGCCTAGTCCCAAACAACATTAGTCATAATTGTATTTTGCTAATCTGTTTAATTATCAAGAAACTGATACAGATAATGTATGTCATGTTGTTTTTTTAAGAAGCTATAGTCCATAGAATTTGC
Organism: Clarias platycephalus; assembly: GCA_030068275.1. Lineage (NCBI taxonomy): Eukaryota > Metazoa > Chordata > Actinopteri > Siluriformes > Clariidae > Clarias > Clarias platycephalus. The sequence goes on from JAQQZT010000021.1 coordinate 4,270,074, forward strand.
TATCATATAATGTTCCTGAGGTGCTCAGAGTTCCCCTGATAGTCCTGTAACAGTAACTGTCACTGTCAGAGATTGTTGGGCTAGATGCAAGAGGAAACCTCTAGTTATATAAAAATAACTATTTATGGGTCTCAATATTTAGGCCTCTCCTTTATGACAACTGAGGGTGAATTTTTTTGTAAGTAAATTAAAAAGACATGAAATTATGCATAACAGGGGTGATGACAGTGTGAGTGACAGCTGCATTGCAGGTGTCTAACCGCTAGTTGTCTGCTATATATCACTTTAGCTAATGAGCTTGTTGTAGTTTAACCCGCCACAAGAAATGTAGGAGTTGACACGGGACCATGTGTGGGGTATGGATAACAGAGTTTTTATCAAATAAAAAGTAACATTAGCATATAAATTAACATTAGCCGTGGTGTTTTTGCGAAGCTAAAGCTAAGCTAGTTACTTTGTGGTAACTGAGGTAAGTAGGCATGTTCCAACAGTCAGGGGCCTATTTATGGATTAACCAAATTTTAGGCAAAGTCAGATCCTGCCAAGATGGTGATGACCAGCGCTCTCACTGTTCAAAAACACTTTTCAGAAAACCAACTATGACGTGACGTCACAGAGGGTTTGTTCAGTTCTTATACAGTCTGTGGTTGAATGTAGCAGTAGATTTAAAGGCACAGGTGAAGTTCAACAAGAAGGTTTTGAACAGCCTATCAGAACAGAGTCCAATATTATCAACAAGATGGAAAGGAATCAGGACTGATGGATTTTTTTCTTGTTAAACATCTATCTGTCCATCTATCGATCTATCTATCTATCTATCTATTTTCAAATATTTTTACTTTTTGTTAAGTTGCGTTTTGAGTTTAAAAGTGAATTATCGACTATTTATCAACTTTAAAAATTAATAAAATGATTTTGTGTAATAGCTGTTAAAGGTTTCCTGTGTTTCTTTCCAGCAAAATATGTTTGAAATTTTAAGTATATTAAAAATACATTCTGGATACTGCTGTGATTAAACTCCTATGGCGAGCACAGCATGAGTGCAATAATCCTGTGTCACTGTAGAACAGCTCAGAGGAAAATGTTTTAATCACTGGACATGGGTCACTGGGTTTTTGAGAGTCATAACATGCTATGCTTGTTAGACATGATAAAAATGTTCGGGCTTCTTAATCAGTCTAAGGTGGGTTATAGGGAAGACCCTGTTACTGGGTTCACCAATGAATTAATGAAGCCTTTTCAATAAATAAATAAATAAATCCAAATTGGGCTAAATCCAGAGGCAGGACATGAGTATTATTGGACCTCATTAGCACAGGCATCACACTTACTGTTCCAATGTGATGATGTTAAAGTAACCTGTTTGTTGAGTAATATTGGGCTGACACTGGTGTCTTTCCTATTATTTAATTTGTATGAAGTCAAAATGCATATAAAATCAAATTGTCCTTGTTTATTGTTTCAGAAAATTCATACAACACAATACAATTATCTAATCTGCCAATCGTGCGGCAGCAGTGCAGAGCATAAAATCATGCGGATATGGACCAGCGGTACTAGGTGATGTTCACATCAACCTTCAGAATGTGATCTCAGTGATTTTGTCTGGGACATAATTGTTGGTGCCATATGAGCTGGTGTTTGAGTGGCTCTATAGCTGCTAATCTCCTGGGATTTGTACATATTGAATTCTCTAAAGTTTACTTAGAATGGTGCAATAAAAAAAAAGGACATCCAGTGAGACGTAAATGATTTGTTGATCAGAGAGGACAATGAGAATGGCCAGCATGGCAAAAAGGCTACAACAACTTAGATAACCTCTCTGTACTCTTGTGGTGAAGAGAAGAGCAGGGCAGTGGTGTCTCAATATATTAAGGCTCCGAGTTACTGATCGGAAGGTCTGTGGTTTGATCGAAGCCCAACTCCGCCATAAAAATGGCGCCCCTGGTTCGGACCCCAGCCTACTAACAAACTGGGATATGTGAATAATAAAGAATTTCATTGTGCAGTAATGTATATCTGATGGATAAACAAAGTGCTGAAAAGCATCCCAGAATGCAAAACTTGCTGAACTTTGATGGCTACAGTAACATAAGACCAGTTCGGCTTCCAATTCTGTCAGCTGAGAGGAGAAAGGCGAGGCTGCAGCTGCCAAAACTGCACAGCTGAAGACTGTAAAAAGTCGTCTGGTCTGATAGATGTGGATATTTGCTGAGTCACATACTGTAGATGGCAGGGTCAGAATTTGGCACCAATATCATGAATCCATGGACCTGACCTGCATTATGTTTAGGATTAACAGTCCTTTCCGGGTGGATGTGGTGCAATTATGTGGGAAATGTTTTAACACAAGCGTTGAGCTCTCGTCATATTGTGCATGTGGAAACGCTCGCACTTTCACAATTAAACATATCCATGAGTACTACTGGGTTTTTTTCCCCACGATTTGATTTCACAAGTGTTTAAGCGATCCCCCATTATGCTCATTCAAGGTGGTTTTTCCAGCCACATTTCTTCATCAAAGATGATGATTCCAATAATAAATTTTACAGTTCTTAAATCAATGTTAGAAGTAATGGTGTAATGATTTCTTAAAACACTTCGGAGGGCATCAATTCCAGTTAATCCTCCCTTGAAATTATAGAGTATTTGACAATTGTTGCTGCTCATGTGCATCCCTTCACCCATCTTCTAACAGCAACCTCCAGCATGAGCCAAAAAGCAAAAGTCATCGCAAACTGGTTTCCTAAACACAACAATGAAGTTCAAAGTTCTAAAAAGGCCTTTATGATTTTGTAGAACAGCAACATTACAGTCCACATAAAAAAAATCATATGCAATCATAACAACATGGACCTGAATCTCACAGAAATCCTTCCAACATCTTGTGGAATCCATGCCATGAAGAATTGAGTCAAAAGCAGGACCTAACCAGTATTATCATATTGTTCCTAATAAAGTGCTCAGTGAGTGTATACAGTATATGGCAAATAGTTTTTGGTCTTGTACAGTAGGCACTAGCCATAACTTTGAAACAAGGTAAATCTGTAGTCATCACATGACCTCTTTCCAATGCTCCAGAGTCCATTCTTTATGCTCCCTAGCAAATTAAAGCCTTTGCTTCTTGAAGATTAATGCTCTTACTTTTACAATTAAACATAGCCAAGAGTTCTACCGTTGATGTTATTTTTTTTTTCATGATTTGATTTCACTAAGCATTTAAGTGATCTCCCATTACGCTCATTAGGGATGTTTTCCCGACCACATTTCTTCATCAAAGATGGTTCGCCACTATCCTTCCAGGTTTTTAACAATGCATTTTTCAGTTTTTAAACTCAGTGGTAGTAGTTTCAGAAATCTCCTTAGTTGTTTTCTTTTCTTAATGCAGGCCAATAATTTGATCCTTCTGAAAGACAGTAACATAGTTGCCATGACCACAGGATGTGTCTTCTGACATGGTTGAGAAATGAGAAGCTACTCACTGCACCAGTTAGGGTTAAATAGCTTGTTGCCAGCTGAACCTTATTAATCACTGCCGTAATTATCCAATGGAAGCCTCTTACCTATGTGCTTGGTTAAATCCAGGTGGGCGACTTTAATTAGTTACTAATTTGCATATTTGTAAATATTTCATGGTAATAAACCTATTTTTCAGAGAATCCAGCCCTCCTTCAGCAGCTGTGACGGATGGAGTTTACGCTTATAGTATCAGTGGCTGTTTAAAGCATATGATTCATCCCCTGGGGTAACAAAGTTCAGAGAGTTGAAATGAGTTCCTTAAGCTTTCTCGTTTCATTGCTGCCATAGCAACAACTGACAGAGGCTGACAGATCTGTTATGTACTGTCCATTGATATTGAAGTCACAGCATTACAAAGGAAACATCCTTCCTTACACTCTTTAAGGCCCTGTGATTGAAGTGACCGAGTCAATACGTCTGCTTGTAGATGTAACTTCGATTCTTTAAAAGAAGGAAGCAGTTATAGGCTCACAAACTGTAGGAGGCTTTTACATATACCGTCAGACAATTTTATTACAGTAGTAATAAAATTACTATGATTATAATTACTATGAATAAAATTAATAAAATTAAATTACAAAATCACATGCTAACATTTCATTTGATTTTCATTTAGCTTTGATAATGTTGTGTACAGTTAATTTCCCATGATCCCAGATCCATTCAGTCCTGGAATATGGTGTCCATATATGTTATAACCTGGACATTCAGTACATTCAGGTCATCAGCTGACTTCATTTTATTGCCACATTCAGCAACTGAAGCAACCCCAGATCATAACCCTGAGGCACCCATCGCTCTAGGATAGGCTAATAAGCTTCATCGGACCGCATAACCTTTTTCCATTGCTCCAGAGACCAATCTTTATGATTCCTAGAAGAATTAAGTCTAACTAAGTGGTTTTCTTATGGCCACACACATTGCTCAGATTTCGAATGTTGAATTTTCATGATGCAACTTCACCAAGCTTTTATGTGATCCCTGAAACGATCACAGCTATTCATGATTTCTTTCTTCAAGGTTAACAGCACTATCCTTCCAGGTTTTAATAAAGTGTTGGAAAGTTCTCAACCCAATTCCAGTCATTTCAGTATATCATTAGTTGCTTTCTTTGACTGATAATTTTTACCCTGTATGAAACTGGGAATAAATTTTTGAGCAAGCAATGTACTTATGGATCGGACTGTACTGTACTGTACTGTATGTTGATGTTAAGCATAGACACAATCTATAATTTTAAGAAATGGCTGTGGATGTATCATATATCAAATTATATAAAATTTTATCAGTCTGTTCTTAAAACCACTGGTCCTAATGCAGATATAAAACAATATAATTCTTATTTTGAAGTTTTTTGCTACTAGATGTGCACTCATGAAAAGGATGTGCACACATGATCATCCCACTCAAGAACAAATGGCGGATAAATTTGAAATAAGATGTTCAACAAACACACAACATGGGTTGGATGGCCACGTGTCCACAAACGTTATCATTGTCCTGAGCCATGCTCTTCAAAGCTTCCTTGACCAATAGCATTTGGGATAAAGTGCTTAAAGCAATTGAAAAAAAAAAAAAACAGTAACATATTGACATTCCCATTTACCTAAGCGGCTGCTATCGCCACGCTTGATCTTTAGATGCAGTAATAACTAGCAAAAGCAATCAGCACCACAGGATTAACAACATTCCTCCCATACTAGTAAAGTTTTGAAGCTAAAAAGAGGGATAAGCCAGCATTTTTCTCCATCAATCCGCTTAAGTGTTTAACTGTTTCAGACATGCCAAGGAGAGAAACGTGACTCTGATCTGACTCCGTCTCATTCAAGGTCGTCTATCTCAGCTCTAAACAGGAAACCCTTTTCTTTATTCTGATATAATGTGCTGCTAATGTCACCACCAGCTGGCAGGAAGACATTTCAGAAAGGATGTCCTTCATAATGTTTACTGAACAAAATGACATCCTTATACCCTTACAGAGGGTTGAAATTTTGTTAGCTGTGTTTGTAGTTCCTCTTAAACGAATGAAGAGACTGCCCAAAGGTTGGAGCAAACAACAAAGACTTTTTACACAGTAGCTTCTGAAAAGGCTTTCTTACATAACAGAGAATGTTTATGGTTGAGGACCACCGTGGCTGGAGATTGGTTCTATACACCAGTGTGCACACTCAAACCCTTCTCCAGATGTCACAGATTGTCATCTGACCTTATCCAATCAGAGATATCAATGCTGAAATTGCCATCCTTCAGGACTGTTCTTGACTGAGTGAATAATTGCGTTAAAGATAAGAAAGTGCCTTAAACCTTCTAGACGCTAGAGGTTAAATAAATATTGCCGCAGAGGTGCTCAGAACAGCATCTGTAATAAATTAAATGAATTCCCTTGTGCACCAAGTGCTAAGTCAGATTAATAGGGTTGTGGATTCTGTTAAATGATCTGTGTTTAATAGACCAGACCCCCCAGGAGCAAGCAGAAACTGCAAGATGTTTAACACGTTTGTTGGCTTCTTGATCAGAGTTTGATAGTGAAGCTCTCGGGAATCAAATGGAAAAAACGTATAAGAACTTGCTTGTGTTTATTTTACCAAAAACTCAAAATGAACTTTATTTGATATGACGTGACATGACTTGATATATGATATGATATGATATGATATGATATGATATGATATATGATACACTGCCAAGCCAAAAAGTGTCACACATTCCAATGCTTCATTGATTGCCTATGGTGACGTTACCAATTTGAAATGGATTGTTTTACTATATACGAACGTGCTGTAAAAATTCATTCTTCCAATACTACAGCAGGTTGCCAAAATGAATTTTTTTTATGTCAACGAGCTACTTTTGTGAAACATGTGAAACATCATGACTTTTTATTATAGCAGGTACAATCATTTCCTTGCCAACCCCCGAACTTGGAGGTGCGAGGCGACCACTAAGCCACCATGTCACCTAGAATGGTTTCTGATAAAAAACCCATTTCATGCCATGGATGAAGGACAAATAATAGAAGCTTTTATTTAAATGTAGACCCCTGACACTACAATTTTTTTCTCCCTCCACTTAAATCTGATGTACTTCACCAAGCCTGACTCCTACTGTAGATTAAATCAACTGTACCAAACTCAGACCTGAAAATAAAACCTACAGTGAAGACTTTGACCTGCACTGAGCCATAATGACTCTTTTACACTGCGTGTTGCACCTCTTGCCAGCTGAGATGTTAATTAATGTCTGACAGGTTCAGAGTCAATTCTGCGAAAAGGTGTGTAGAATCTATTACTGTAATATACAGTCAGCCAAAAAAATTAATATACACTTCAAGAAAAGAAAAATAGTATAGTGTATATTCTATTAATATAATCTTAATAATATTATCATCAATATTATATACAGTATATCAATATGTAATGTATAGCAATACATTTTGAATTAAAATATTTTTACAGGTTTTTCTTTTCCACAAGTGTGTATGCATTTTTAACTGACACAAACATAACCCGAGTAAATACAGTTTCAAAATAATGATAATATTATTTATTAAGAGGGAAAAAGCTGGCCTTATGAAAAAAGGTAATTGCTCCTCTCGCTATGTCATGACTGAATGTGATTTTTGGAAATCTGGGTTTACTGTCAGACCTTTTGAATCAAGAAATTACTTAAACAGAACTTGTCTGACAAAGTGAGGCACACTAAAAGATCTCCAAAAGCAACATGAAATTTCAAGAATTGATGGGAAACAATGTCGCTATTTCTAATGATTTGGGATTTCAGCAAATCGCAATGCGTGCCATTATACACAATTAGAGAATACTTGGAACAGTGGTGAACCATCCCAGGAGTGGCTGACCTCCCAAAATGTCTCCAGGAGCACAACAACGACTTATCCAGGAGCTCATAAAAGAACCCAGAACAACATCTAAAGAACTACAGACGTAATTTTCCTCAGTTAAGATCAGTGTTCATGATTCAATAATGGTGAAGTTCCAAAGCGGAAGTCACTGCTGACCAAAAAGAACACATAGACCCACCTCACATTTGCCGAAAAATATCATGATTATCCACAAGACTTTTAATCACATAGGACCAGGCAGATTTGAACAGCTTTATTCCCTTAATAAATAAAATCATCATTTAAAAACTCGGGTTATCTTTGTGTAATATTTAAGATTTTAATCATTTAATTGTGACAAATATGCAAAAATATTACAAATTAGGAAGGGGGCAAATACTTTTTCAGTATAAGTTCAGTATAACCTCGACCACAGGTTATATTCTTACTCTAGGGTTACTGCAATGAGGCACAATGAGTTTGTGGGTCAGTTTCTTAAATGAAATGTAATTTTTAAAACTTCTTTACAAATGATGGAGATGATGCTGAGGTCGTTTAGACAAAGGCAATGGTAATGCCTCTGTCTCAGATTTACACTCCCACACACACACACACACACACACACACAGATACTGTTATGAGAAGGAAGAGTGTGTTGAACACATAGAAATTCCGTTTTAATTTCCTTTTCATAGATATATATTATGGAATATATATATACTGTGTG
>JAQQZT010000021.1:4283117-4297228 GCA_030068275.1 Clarias platycephalus
TATTATTATTATTATTATTATTATTATTATTATTAAGGATGCCAATCTGTAAATGTTTATATTGTAATGTTCTATATTTAATTAACAGTTCTGCTCTTATGCAATTCTTTAGCAATACTATTTTATACATGTGGTCAGAGAGAGACAGAGACAGAGAGACAGAGAGAGAAAGAGGACCTGGGAAAGAGAGAGAGATCAGACAAATCACATCAGACGACTTAAAATGAGAAGCAACTCGAATCCTATAGCCGCATTGCATCCTGGGACTTTGAGTCCAGTATTCGCACTCCGGCGTCTCCACTACGCCTGGGACGGATCTCTCGTTTATACAGTCCTGAACATCGCTGGATCTCAAGGTCAATACAAGGTCTTCTTTTGTCATGTGATCACCATGTGACTTCAGCAAAGTACACACACACACACACACACACACATCTTCTCAGTATATTAATGAAAATACAGTAGCAAACAACTATTCTGATATAAACGCTTGTCCAGTGCTGTCCTTAAAGCGTCTACATCTCTGGCCCACAATGTGTTTGTAAAACAAGGAATCACACACTATTGTTTATTCGTTGTGTGGCTGTGATGCTGCCGCTGTAACACAACTGAGTCACTTACTAGTTATGCTTGATATCAGACCTTAGCTTTGTGCCTACACACAGGCTGTGTTCCAGTCTGTCTATCTATCTGTCTATTTATCTTAAACTGTTGTTGTTAAACTGATCACATGATTTCACACCAGGAAGCCCACTAAGCGTGGGGAGAACACGCAAACTCCATGCACACGGATTGGAGACGAGATTCGAACCCCCGGCCCTGGAGGCGTGAGGCGACAACGTGCTGCCCACTACCACAACGTGCTGCCAAATCTGCCTCCTTCCACACACTAAATACGTGTTTACAACAGTAGTGATAATGTGATGCCATGTTTGTTATTGTAGTTTATGTGGTTTGAGACGGAGCCGTGTTAGGATATAAACCCCAACATCACTAGTGACTTTTGGAATAAGAAAGTCTCATCTAGACACCTAGTACAAGGCCTGTATCATGTGTGTGTGTACGTGTGTGTGTGTGTGTGTCTGTGTGTGTGTGTATCAGGTACAACAATGTTACAGTCTTTAAATCATCTCGGTGTCAATTTCAAGATGGACATTTATCGATGGACAGTTATCTACAAATTGCTCTTGACTGATTAACACACACACATGTGCACACATACACACACACACACACACATGTGCGCACACACACACACACACACACACACACACACATGTGCACACACACGGATGAGGAAACATGAGCATGTGTAGAGTCCGACAGGTGGATCACGCGGACAGGGTGGCAATACTTTGTGCACGGATCACGCGTGCTCCAAAAGCAAAACGCGCATGCGCAAAATGGCGTAGCTGGCCCTGATAATCCTGCAGTTTCAGACACGGTCCAAAAGGGGGAAACAATGTGTTTGTCCGCCCTCTAGTGGACACGTGATTCATTACAAGGATTTCTCCCAGTGTGTTATACCTGCAGTTTCAGACACTGTCCGAATAAATGTGTTTTGTGTGCCCTCTAGTGGACACATGATTCATTACAAGCTTTTCCTCTCAGCGTGTTAAAATTTACTGTAACTAAAAAGACCCAGAAGTTTCCGCTAACTGTAACACACTTTACTATGTCTTTCCCAGTGACTTTACCTTTAAAACAAAGCATCACTCTGAAGTAAATTATATATATTTATAGTGAAATATTAGTGATGTCATTAGTGATGCTATTTGTAAATGCTTCTTCACTCACTCACTTTTTTTTTTTTTTTTTGCAGTATCTTTCAACTTAATATCAATGAGGAAATCTAACACAGAAGTAGTACAGACATTAGTGCATACTCTGGACCCAAAGTCCCAGAATGAAATGCTAAGTACAGTGAGACACAGCTCAGCTAGGTAATGATTTGTGACATCACATGAGAGACGATTCTGATGAAGGTTTAAGCTCTGAAAGCTGATCTGACAAGACTGGAGCACCAAAGCCCCGCTGGAACACCAATTTTAGGGTTGAAATGAAGGAAGGACTCAAATCCCACTGCATTACGATATGCAAGGAGATGCATGGCATTGTGGGTACTGAAGGAAACCTTTAACTGAAGAGTCAGGCTGATAAAGAAACAACAAAGGCAATTTCATTTAAAAAAAAAATAAAAAAAAGGGAAAATCTGGTCCTGCATCAAAGATCTCATGTTTATTAATAAGTTTAATATCTAATTAAATCAATCAATCAATCATTTATTTTCTTTAAAACCAACTTGGTGTTATTTCTTTGTAGAATTAAACTGCTGTTTATTTTTAAAAGAGCGCTTTGTCATAAGGTCAAGGCTTACATGAATTTTAATATAGTTTAGATCACACCTTGAACAAGTTTCTTAATAAAAGGTTTTAGCAAGTTTAACAAAAATTAAAGGTCTGCTTGTCAGGTTTGTTTGTCTGCCTGAAAAAAAAAGTTGCTCAGCTCCACCCCTTTTTCTTTAAATGGTGCCTATTATGGAAAAATCGCCTTTGAGTCACTTTGAGTCATTCAGAAGGTTTTTCGAGTGTTCGTGTACACACAAACATTTGTCTTTTAGACTTATTAGATTTCCCCCCCAATGTGACCTCATATAGTTAAAGAAGAGCCCTCCCTCAGCTTTATTATCCCTCAGCTCTGCTGTTCTCTGGAGGGGCGTGGCTCAGGAGTACCTCATTCACATGAACACTGAAATGGTGCATTGGGAGGAGGAGCGAAAACAAGTACATTTCAGCTGAAATGTTATGAATGAGTACTGTTCCGGGAGAACGTCTGTAAGTCGAATTTGTTCTTAAGTCTGACAGAGTGAGTCTTGTATGCATTTGGCACAAATATAAAATGTAAAGCATACCAATCCACTTGACTAAATCTCTGTCCTCTTTCCCCATCATGTGGCCAAAAAATTGCGCCCAAGGAGTACTTCATGTCAGCGTTGTCTCTGCGCCTTTAAATCGAGAGGGGAATCCCAGACATCATTTTGTCTCAGAGCTGTTTTCCACAGTATTGGACTGTGAACTCTGATTTGTTGAGGATTTTAGGATGTTGTTGAGGAAATTATACCACATATATTCACCATCGGGACAGCGTTACAGGACAGACATTTTCCAACATCGTGCTGCCGTGATTGATGCATTGAAACCGGTGAGGCCGACTCATTTATCCCGCACACCCACATACACATACAATATACCGGACTTTAGACATTTTATACATTCACTTACACACAGAAAATATCATATATGATTGTAAATATTGGAATCTGGTGCACTGCAGTGTCTAATTTTTTGTACAACACATATGATCTACTTCGGTGATTTGTTCGCACCTATGAATGTTCGTAAAACTGCAATCCGTTCGTATCTGTGGAAATTCGTAACTTGAATGTTCGTATGTCGGGGACGCCCTGTATATTTTAAACAGGGAAAGGAGGAGATATGACATTAGTGTAACAGTGCATGGGACAAAACACACTCTCAGGTAACTTTAACTAGATGTGTTTTATTTAGTTTTTCACTCTGGATTTAACTATTTAACATAAACCAAAAAAAATTTTTATTTAAAAGAACAGTAAAATTAAGAAATTAAAATTCCATCAGTAGTCGATGACGTATCAGTAAACAATTTCACTGGAGGAAGAAGCAAAAATACAATGGATTATGGGTTAAATTAGATGCATTAATATGTAGCTGTGTACAACTTTTATTCAGAGCGTTAATAAGTCCGAATGCCGTGCTCTCTCGAGCTGCGGTGGGAAAAGATTCAAAAGTTCAGATTAATAATCTCCAGGTGAATCAATCAGTAAACAGGGCTCAAGTACACGTTCAGTGCGCCTCGTCATCCGGTTCAGAGTAACCGCTCACAGTTAAACGGTTTGTTCACGTTCAAATACAGTTATTTAACTGTAATCAAGATTAATTCAGGTCTCACCGACACGTGAAATGTGGAAAGTGAAGTGCATTCAGTACAGAACTGTTGGGGGGTTAATGAGGAATTAACACTTTCACTTGGGAAGATGTCAGCTGGGGAGCAGTAACCTCAGGCAAGAAAGGGAAGACAAAAACACCACACACACACACAGAGAAACAAATGACACATAACAGGCATGTGCTAATCATTACAGCACAGCCGAGTCTGTGTAACTCTCACACTAACCGTCATGCGCTATGATGAAAAAAAACTGATCAAGGTTGGGTTAGAACGGAAAAGAGCAGGAGTTCCTTTTACCATCATCAAGCTGATTATTTTCCCAAAACCACTGCAGGGGTTTAATACATTCACTCACCCACTACACCGCTTATCCTATCCCAGAGGACTCTGGGCAGGAGACGGGGGACAACTGGACACTACGGGCAATTTGGAACGGCGATTAGTCTACGATGCATGTTGGAGGAACCCCACCAAGGACGGGGAGAACATGCAGACTCCATGCACATAGACCCTAGGCGGGACGAGAACCCTCGCCCCTTGAGGGTTACGCCCACTTATATCACTTTACCAAATATCACTATCGTCTAAACATTCCTCATTGTGGAGAAGTTACAGCTTTACACCTTTAGGATGTACAAAAATAGTTTTTTCCTATTTAATTGCACTGTTGCTATGGAAACAATAACGTATTAGAACGAGCTGCTGTTACAGGAAGTAATTCGACACCTTCTGACCTATCAGAATTCATCAGCACTGTGGGACAGTATATAATAATACACAGCACGTACAGTATATAGTGACGTTTCACACACCGTCGTTAGTAATTATGTGATGTTTGTAAACGTGGACGTTTTTTTATAAGCTTTATCATTATTATTTATTATTATGTCATTCTGGAACGTGCGATGATTACCAGCACATGTCTAGTTCATATTTTAACACACACACACAAGCACAGCCTTCTTATGCGTTTCGTTTCCTCTGGAAAGTGTGACATCATCAGCACACTCTGCTCTGATTGGCCAGTCTGGGATTCTGCGCCAGTCCAGACCCGGCGCCAGGTTAGGGCTTGAGTTTGAGCCAGGGGTACAGCACGGTGAGGATGGACAGGACGGACGAGGTGAGGCCGCACGCCCCCACGAATCCCGGCCCGGTGGGATAGAGGTCCAGCTTGTCCAGCGGGATGAAGAGGTCACACAGGTTCTTGATCGTGTCCAGCAGGAGCGGGGGGTTGCTGCGGAGGACGGCGGCGAGCAGACGCAGCTGCTGCTGGAGCCTGGCCGTGACCATGGACGTGCAGGAGGACGCGGCGGAGGGGGGTAGCTCGCCGTTCTCTACGGCGCCCGAGAGGTGGGCTTTGGCCGACGTGCTGCGGCGCTCGCGCTCCATCAAACCGTGGATCTCGTACAGGTCGCGGGTCAGGTTCAAGATCAGCGAGAACAGGTAATACCTACAAAGAAACAGAGAGCGAGCGAGTGAAGAGAAGAAAATAAAAAAAGAAGGAGAGAGGAGAGAAGTAAAGTGATCCAACCTGAACGAGCGCTGGCTCCACTTGTTCTGGTCGAGGCGAGGCAGCAGCCCCGTCTTCCCGGCCCACAGGAGGTTATCGCAGGCGAAGTACATGGCTCTGTTCAGATGCGAGACGGTGATGCAGAGACGCAGCACGCAGTCCGAGAGGTGAACCGCACGCTTCGCTGCCTCCAGGGACTCGGCCGAGTTCCCTAACCGCATCACTGAACACACGGCAACGAACAAAGATTTTAAACACTGGAAAGAAAGAGGATTCGAAAGGAATAGGGGGTTTTGACAGGAAGGAGGTGCGTTTGGCCCTAGAGAAGGATGCTTGGAAGGAAAGACGTTCAGACGGATGTAAGTTCCAAAGTAAGGAAGGAAGGAAGGAAGGAAGAGGACGTTGGATAAAATTGAGTGCACGAGAAAAGAATTAAGAAAGGAAGGAAGTTCGTTTACAGGGAAGGAAGAAAAGTAAGGATGTTCACCAGGAAGTACAGAATCCAATCAGAGTTTAATGTTAATTGAGTAAATTCACTAGTTAATGAGGTGCTTAACTAAAGCAGCTGTACAGTGTGACGGTATCTGTATTTCTATAATGTAAAGGGTTACTGGAAATAATGATGAGAGACAGGAGGACATGAGTATGTCAAAATCAGTTTTTGAGGATGCGAGCCCTGAGGTTGTGAGTACATGAGGACATGAGTATTTGAGGATGGGGAGTGCGAGGACATGAGTATCTGAAGACAGGGGACACGAGGAGATGAGTATTTGAGGAGGGGAGATGTGAGGACATGAGTATCTGAAAACATGGGACATAAGGATGTGTGTGTGTGAGGATGGAAGATGTGAGAACATGAGCATGTGAGTATGGGAGATGAAAGGACATGAGTACCTGAAGACGGGGGTCACGAGGATGAGAGTATGTGAGTATGGGGGTTTGTAAAGATAGGTGACGTGAGGACATACGTTTCCTGCTGAGACTCAGATGAGCTTCCAGCTGCTTGACAGTTGTTAAAAGCTGAGCTGCGGCTCCTCCTTTCTGCAGTGTGTATCCGAGCAGAGTGCAGGCATACTGTGCAGCCCTGTACACACACACACACACACACACACACCTGATGATGAAGTAAATGTTACTCAGTAGCCTTATCAGAGTAATATTAGAGCTGTACAGGACTGAGAGAGGACTCTGATCTAGTGGTCATGTTTTATTAAACTTATTGTCTGAAGAAATGCATCCTGGTGGATCAAACCACAGCAGTGTGTAGGGATTAGGGAACAGGGAATAGAGTAGGGATTAGGGAGCAGAGAGAGTGAATAGGGATTAGGGAGTATAGAATAGGTAGTAGGGAAAAGGATTCTGGGTCTTGGGAGTAGGAAATAGGGATTAGGGAACCCTTCAGACCCAGGGGTGTCGTATTGTACCCCAGTCCTGCAGAAAGACCTGTCCTGGTCAATGTTTAGTGCACGTGTTATCCTCGTATGATTGTCCCTACATCTACAGCGTGTGATTTGATTTAAACCTCGTTCTAAACGGAATGATGCACGTTAGAGACACCGCGCGGACATTCTCACCTGAACACGCGCTCTTTAGCTTGACTCTGCGCGCTGAATCTCACCCACGTCTCCATGGACACAACTCTGCCTTTCACCTCACCTTAACCCTTTACACACACACTGCGCTCCGTGCACCAGCTTCACACCTACACACTCGAATAATAAACGTCTGAATATAACAAAACCGCAATAAAAAAATTAAAAAAAACACTTCACCTATACATTCAGATAATATTTCGTACTTTTCGCCAGTAAACAAACGGTTCAGTTGCGCATGAGCGCTAACTTCCGGGTTACGGCTACCTCGGAAGGACAAACTCGTCTCGCGCCTTTAATTTTCAAACGTAAACGTTTGAACATTTTTTAAACTGATTTCTACACAGAGGTGGAGTTATTTTTTATGTAAAAATGGTTTACAAAAATAACATTTACCTTCATCGTTATCCATCTTGAAACAATAAAGATATCAAACACAAAAAGGATGAATAACTGAAGTGGGGGAAAGTATTGGCACCCTCTACTACTTATTACATAGTTGTAAAGTCTGACAGAAAACACATTTTGTAAATAATTTCATTTATTGAAGCAAAAACAAGAGGGTTATGCAAGACCTCTACTACCTATGTGAAAACGTAAGAGTCTTTTACGTCACTCCGGATGAACTTTAGTAAACTCTTCTTTGCAGAAGTACCTAAATTCAGATACGCTGAAAGGCTTTTGAGAACAAACTTTGAGGTTTAGGGCAAATTCAGGTTACAAGGTTGCAGGATTTTGACTAGACCACTCCAAAACAGTAATTTATCATTTTTATTTTTAAATATTTAAGCCATTTTGAAGTTGTGCTTTGGATCGCTGTCCTGCTGCATCACCAAACTGAGTACAGACCGATGACTAAGCATTCCCCTTTAGCACATTTCCGGTAAAGAGCTGAACTCATGGTTATGAGAAGTCACTTAAGTCCTGAGACAGCAGAGCATCCCCACGCCATCACAATACCACCACCTCATTACAGCGTGATGGCAAATGAAACATGACCCACATCTCCAAAAAGAAAAACAATAAAATAAATACAGGCCACAGAATTTTAATCCAAAAGACTTAAATGTCTAATCAATTTATTATACTTATTTCTATCTTTTTCCACTTTTACTTTTGTTTGCAAGAAAACAACAAGCTGACACTTAGAATACTTGGGAAAACTCAGCTATGTCCATTTTATTCAAGAATCTCTGATGAAAATAAATTAAGAAAAAAATATATAGTATTCATGATCACACAATTGAAAAGAAAAAAAAAATCTCACAATTAAACATAAAAAAAAAAACCTCTAACAATGATCAGTCAAACCATTTAGATTTTACGTGTAGTAATTGCACAACATTGATAAAAACAACAAAAACAACGATAAAGGAGTCACATTTGTACGCCATTTAGAAGAACACTACACCAGGAACAGCTGTTGCGTGTGAACATAAAGACTCTGGTAGAGCCGCGCGGATCGAGCAGGTTTACTAATCCCTAAATGTCTTATTGCGTGCGGCGACTGCTCTCATCATGACTCGGAGACGTCTGAGATGAGTTCCAGTCCCCAGACGTCTGAGATGAGTTCCAGTGTGAATCATTATCATTGCCTTATCAACGAACGCTGACCGTTCTGATTTCACTCTGAACGGTAAGGGCCAACCCGAATAATAGCGTGAACTTAGAGCTTGTAATGTTTGCTCCTGCACTGTGTGTGTGTGTGTGTGTGTGTGTGTGTGTGTGTGTGTGTGTGTGTGTGTTGCTGCTCTACGCCAAAAATAACGCTACTTTGCAAGTGAGCCTTGGGCCGAATGACTCCCTACTTCCTATTTAAGCACACAGTGTGCGATATTGTTCCTTCTACTGTACACCATACCCTGTAGAGAGCGGTGCGACATATTAACCATGTATTACCTCCAGCCGTTTAAATGCGTCCTGCGAAACTCAGCAAAGTGAATTAAGACTAGAAAAACTAGAAACAGCATGAAAGAAAACATTACATACTCCTTTAATCTACTGCACTGTATCAACCTTCCACCTATTCGACACAACCTGTAAACTAAACCTCTTTCTCTCTCTCTTTCCCCCTCACATGCTCTAAACACTCATAAACTTCTTACCAAGCAAATCTAAAGCCTGAAGCTTACTCTGGACTATATTGTCAGGGTCTGAAACTTTCATTTTCCCCCACACATTTTCTTTTTAATTTCGGTGCAAATTAAAAAAAAAAAAAAAAAAAAGGAAGTGCAACAAAACGTAAGTCCCCTAAAATATGCCAATCATCTTTTCCAGAAAGGGCTGCTCTGCTGTTATTTTAATCAGGGGTAGCTTAGCGGTTAAGGCATTGGAGTGCTAATCAGAGGATCTCAGGTTCAAACCTCACCACCTTCAGTAAGGCCCCTAACCCCATCAGCTTCAGGGGCAATGTATCATGGCTGACCCTCTGCTGACCCCAGTTACACTGGGATATGCAAAGAAAGAGTTTGTGCAATAACGTGACAAAAAAAAAAACTAACTTGTACTTTCTAGTGTCTCTCTTTAGGGAGTTTATCGATCAATACTGCTGTTGCATTAGCTGTCTTATATGCTAGGCTTCTCCAAGACGATTAGCGAAGCAAGCTAGCTGTGAAGTACGTAGCCACACACCCTCACTGTATATTTAACAAGACTTTCTAAATGACATCAGTAAGATTTTAAATCATATCAAATCAACAGCATACAAAGTGAACTTGTGAGCGGAAACTGGAAAAAATAAAAAATAAAACACTTCAGACCACATGCACCATAGAATTAACAATAAATAGAAACAGCAAGCAAAATCCAGTGCGTCTTAACCCGATCTCTTCAATTTACCCTTTTGAACATCCGTGAGCAGTGTGATGATTGAGTGTCTTATTACGACAGAGGTGAGAAATTAAGGGCGAGTAGAGTTTAAATTGTTCTCGTTTCCTGCCACAGTGTCTGGTGGAGAGAAAAAAACAAACATAATAATGCAATACTTTCAGACCCTCATTCCTTCATCTCAGTCCTCAACCTCATCTCCCTACTCTAAGCCGCCCCCCCCCCGCCCCCCCTCTCTGACATCTCCGCTCCCTTCTGACGTCATGCCGCTGGTTAAGAATCGGAGGTACTAGAGTTCTCCTGAAAAGTCAGCATCGAAAGCTACACTCCCTGTAACTAATGTCAAGTTTAATACGCTTCACTAAATACAGTATTGTGAAGGATCCTCCTATAGTCCTCACGTAAAAAAAAGATAACAGTAAGTAGCCGATATACCGTGGCTGTAAGTGTGTCCTGCACGTAGGATTCCGGCATCTGATTAAAAATAACCGGACGATTCGGAGTGCTTAATCGAAATAAATCAGATAATAATCTATCTAGGTTAACAGTTGACCGGCCACGTCTGGAGAAGGCGGAGGTAACAGGTTTACAGGCACCGCCTCCGCCTTCTCCTCCTTCTTCGTGAAGAGCGCCGGTATTCCATCAGGCCACTCAGTGCTCGGAGTGCTGTTTCTTGCGGAAAGGTGCTTTAAGGCGGCTCCAGAGTGAGCGGCTGCGTCGCGTCTTTCTCTCCCCGTTGCGCACCACCTCGGCCTCGCGCTGGCGGATCTGTCGCACCAGGGCGGCGAAAACCTCGTCGATGTAGTAACGGAACGCCGCGGACGTCTCGAAAAACGGACACTGGAACTCCCTCGCCAGCTCCTTGCCCTCCTCTACTGACACCTGGTGAAAATTAAAAAAAGAAATATATAACGAGGAAGTTATAGAGCATAATATAAGAGCATGTAACTCCGGAATGTGATGCACGATCAATGGTTTCATCTGTACAAACATATTTAAAGTAGGACACATTTCGATATCACTCTTCTGCTTCAGTCAGCCTGGCAGGGGAGCGTAGCCGTGCCCACTTCACTGGAATTTTCTTCCACACTCGTAAATGTTCCGACACTTTTATAGTTCGGGGTTATCAGTGCATTCCAGAGTTGGGAAACTTTTCAAAAACTACACGCAGTAAAACCTCTTGTATAAACCCAGCTCAGAATTCATAATGCAGGCAATCGTTTATTTGGAAATCGTTTTGGAGTTTTTATCTATCCGAGGCAAAAAAAAAAAAAAATAGTAATAAAAAACAAATAAAGCATGTTGTTAAGTAAAAGTTATTTTTGTGTACATCCCATGAGATCCACTGAGGCACTGAAATTCTATTTTTTCTCCCCAATCCATGAATTTGAATCAGCAGTGAGAGGCACAGAGACCACGCCTTCTTCACTGAGATTAACAGACCATATCTTCTTGGAGCCAGTCATTGTGGCCACGCCCCCTTTCCTGTGATTGACAGCCACTTCAAGGCCACGCCTTCACTATTGAGTGACACCTGCTTCACTATGATCGACAGCCACTGAGGTCACACCTACTTCGCTGTTACTGACAGACCCACTTAGGCCACGCCTCACTTACAGTAACAGATCACAATGAAGCGGGTGTGGCCTCTGTGACTGACGGCCACCTAGGCCACGCCTTCTTCACTGTTTGTGACCTCCACAGAGGCCACGCCTCCTTCACAATGTGATTCGACAGCCACAGAGGCCACACCTATTTCACTGTGATTGACAGGCAAAGAGGCCACGAGTATTTCATTGCGATTGACAAACCCTTACATCACTCTTTCTTCACTGTGAGCGACAGCCACTTAGGCCACGCCTTCTTCACTGAGAGTGACCTCCACAGACGCCACACCTACTTCACTGTGATCGAAATCTACAGAGGCTTTAATGTGATTGTCAGCCCCTTAAGCCACACCCCTTCACCATGATTGACAGTCACCAAGACTGCACCTCTATTAATATGTTAACTTCATATCTTTTTGTTTAAAGCAGAGTACTTGATTTTTCTTTTTTAATCAAAGAGTGTGTCACTTCCCCTGCTTGTGTGTGTGTGTGAGCGAGCGAGAGAGAGAGTGAGTGAGTGTGTGTGTCACCTGTCGCAGGTGTGTGAGGTCGGATTTGTTTCCCACGAGCACCACCGGCGTGTCCATGGTGCGCCGCACACGGCAGATCAGCTGTTTGAAGTGCCGAGCCTCCTGGAAGCTGCGCCGGTCCGTTATGGAGTACGAAATGATGAAGCCTTCGCCAGCGCGCATGTACTGATCACGCATGGCTGTGAATTCAGCCTGCACACACACACACACACACTTACTGTTAACTATTAGCCATGGATTGTGTGGCAGGTCACAAGTGCATTAATATAAAACTGCACAAAATCATATTCAACCTAGAATATAAAAATAAGGCAAGTAACACTTTGACTGTGTGCTCTGTTTTATACACTTCAGACTGAAGCCATACTGTTAACATTATGAAAACGGCATTAGCGAACCTAATCGCTGCATGTAGGCGGCCCTCATCAGGACCGCTTCTGTCCATCAGCCGTATAAGACACAGCTGTGAGGATCGGACAGATCACTCAGAGCCTGCTGAGCTACACATTACAAGCGAGCCTTCTGATCATGAGAAGAGTGTTTATGAGAGAGTCTCGAGGGGTTTCAGGTCTACAGTAAGACGGAGGACACCGAGGACGATCGGAGCCGGTCGTGTCACCTACCTGTCCCGCTGTGTCCAAGATGTCCAGGTTTGCCGGCTCGTCGTCGATGCGGATCTGCGTCTTATAGGCGTCCTCTGAGAGACGCAACGGCGCCGTGAGGTCACACACACACACACGCACACACACAGACAAAATCAAATCAGGCAGGATGTTCAAAACAAAGTCTAATTCTGATCTTCTGGTTTTGACATCATGTCTTTTATTAATGTACTGACTTACTGTAACTCATCTCATACAAATAATCCTTGATAGCCATAAGTATTTGGACACCTCTTCTCTTGCTATTCTATTTTTTTTTTTAGGCGTGTAAACAACTTTGCATTCAATCGTAATGAAGCACAAACTTCCATGAGATTAGTTTAGACTCATCAGACACTTGAGGCCGCGTTTCACTTTAGGGCCGCAGGATCATTTCCCAAAAACACTCCGCCCCCAAAGTCTGGATCATTTAGATCAATGTGAACACAATCGTTCCGGCATTTCTGACATGATTGATTTGCCCAGGACCTTTTTCTCCGCCTCTCCACTCACCCCACTGGCCAGTGTTCACATTGTGTTTTTTTGCGCTCCGCTCTCGGGTACACTTACGTACCTTCACTCTCTGATACAGCAGCACCTCCTGGGCTTGTGAGCCGCCATTAAACACAACCGAAGAAGAGAACGAGGAAGTTAACCTTCACAACACTCCTCATATTATCGATATTTCAGTGCGGGGGAAATGTTTTGCGTCTTCCTTCTGTATCAGCTCTGGCTGTGTAGGTCAGTGGATGAGAACGCTACATGCTACGCACACATGCAGACTTCAGAGAGGACAGACGGCAGTGATGACGTCGCGTCTGAGCACCGATCTAATCCGGTCCTCGGGTACGTCTGGCTTCCGTATCCGATTCGATTTGCGCCCTGTATCGTTCCCAAGAGCACCTTTTAAAATCAGACCGGGGAACGGTTCCCGACCGGGGAACGATTTTGTGTTCTCGCTGGTCAAGATAAACCAGACTTTGAGGGTCAAGTGTTCTGTGAAGATGCTCCGGAGGCCTTAATGAGGAACATGAGTTAAGTTTAAGCCTGTGTGTGATGCGGTAACACAGATATAATAATAATAAAAATAATAACGACAATGAATTATTGATGAGGACTTCTGTCCTTCTGTCTGTTCACGTGGTTTACTCTCCCACCTATAGTAGGGTCGTGATCCTCAGGGAAGCGGTGACTGATAAACTGCATGATGATTGCTGTGGACAGAGAGAGAGAGAGAGAGAGAGAGAGAGAGAGAGAGAGAGAATGGTTACATAATGTGATTAAGACACCAGAGCTGTGTGAGTGCACACTCCTCTTTCCCTTAATCCACTATTTTGACTCATCTCTCTCTCTCTCTCTCTCTCACACACACACACACACACACACACACACACACACACACACACACACACACACAC
>JAQQZT010000021.1:4306476-4316585 GCA_030068275.1 Clarias platycephalus
AAGTACATAACTCCACATGTGTTCATTCATAGTTTTGATGCCTTCAGTGAGAATCTACCGATGTAAATGGTCATGAATGAGTGAAGGTGTGTCCAAACTTTTGGCCTGTACTGTATGTATATCCAGTATGTGGTCATGTGACTTGAATGAGAACGCTCAGATCGGGATCCATGCAACTTGTTATTCTCTGCTCATGCGTATGGCGCTCTCTGACGTCATCAGTCAGAACTGACAGGTCGGGAATCTCAAAGCAGGGCTAGCAAGAGTTGCTAAAGCAGCTAAAACGAGATGTCCGGCTTTTTTTCCTTCTTCTGCATCTCAGCCGACCAACTGCTTGCCGTCCTACAGACTTGCAAAACCCAGGGAGTCGGTGTTGTAACCCAGGTGGCATATCACATTAGAATCAGATTAAAGTCACTCGTGATCATGAACGTGAACCGTCATGACATACAAATCCGAACTGACCAAAAAAAAACAATGTGGCTTTTACTGTCAATGTAGCCTTAGTTATGTATAGCACTGTATAATATCATAAATAAAATCTACACTGCCTAAAGTTACTATTATAAATGTCACATTTGACGCATTGAACAAACTGACTGAGCCGTCAATCATAATATAAAGTAAGAATACTGTATATCGATAGCTAAATTCTTATACATAATGTGCATATATATATAATTGTTGGTGATAATTTTTTTATTTTTACATTTTGTGTAAGCCGCAAAAATGTTTTCTACATTTATTTCAGCTTTTTCTTTCTGTAAAGGGTGCCAATAATTCTGGAGCTGACTGTACTGTACCATCATTGGAATAAGACACTCGATGATTTTACTCATGAGCTGTTTCGGCTAGTCATGGTCTCTTTGCGAAAGGTCAGCTGTCAACCCCCCGGTGTGAATTCCAGCTGTGCGCGTAAGGAGGAGTAACGGAGCGGGAAATGAAACCGCGGCCGTAGACGTACGAGACTGTAAGCGATGTGATTAACATGAACACGCATTTCATTAATTAAGACTGCAGATATGAGCTGCCTCTTGCTCGTCTACTTTGCCTGTCCTCCCTGCCCACACACACACACACACACACACACACACATAGATCTGACTATCACTGAGCCCATCTGTTTGAGTCTCTGTGTGGGAGACGGTGTGTTTCATCACCATCATCGCTGTTAAACTTGGCGTGTCTGAGACAATCCTAAGGGAACGGGACTAAAAGAACAAGGACAAATTTAGAAAAGGTTATGTGAAAAACTAATGTGTGTGTGTGTGTGTGTGTGTGTGTGTGTGAGATGGGACGGTCAGTCGTATCTATAAAGGTTTTCAGTCATCCGGATAAGAGTGTGTGTGACATGGAAATAATAATACTGTACATTCAGATTATAATTAGAACGTTTTTTTAGATTTCTATTTGATTGAGCAAGCCGGAGTTCCCCTGTCACATGACCTTGAAAGGGCTGATTTGTATTTCTTTGGAAAGAAGAAGGAAGGAAGAAAAACGGAAAACACCTTACCATAGAAAAGAGAAATTTTGGAGGAAGTTCAAACAGATGAATAACGAGGAGTTTGACTGTTTTTTATGGTTTATAATAATCCGAATGTTCGTCGATATGATCAAACATGATGTCCGTTTAACATTTTTCTAAGGAGTCTCCAGTGTCGGAGGTTTTCCTTCAACAGGAAAGTTTTACGCCTGGTGGTGTTTCCATAACGTCGCGAAATGCATTTTAAGAGCCCAAGCACTATGACATCAGCACCAGCTATTACATCATTGTGCACGGGTGGGGTCCTCCCACAACAGTTTGCTGCATAACTCAGGGGCGCAGGGTGCTTGGGCCCGCTCATCGCTGCTCGCAACTATATTTGTTCTTGTTTAAAGTTAAAAATAAATAAAAAATCGTTAGTATCGGAGTATATTAGTTGCAGGAGTTGCACCACCAGCACCATCTCATTACTGATTATTTGGGTCTCGACACTCATATACTGTATATCTTCAATGATAAAATATAAATCAGCCCTGGCGATGCGTCCTCAGGGGCTTTTAAAGTCGGCGAGAAAGAGCAACACCTGCTATAAACCCTGGGAGGAAAATTTTTTTCCGCCAATCAGAGCGCTGGATGAGGGAAGTGAAGATTATACGGACATTAGATTCCGTCTGATTCTTTGACATGGGACGAAAATGACATCACAGCTATTTGGTTCTCTCCATATAGATAGACAGACAGACAAGACAGATAGACAGATCGATAGATAGATAGATAGATTTTTTTCTTTTCTACAATTATGAAACGAAATCATAAAGTGCGAGTATCTGCATATTCCTCACTCGTTATTTATGTTTTTATCGGGGACGGGTATCACGTTACGGCTAAGTGTGTTAAAAATCCGCTGTTCGGGTTTAAAAGAGGGGAATCTCTAGAGATATGTAGAGTCTTTAAGCGTAAAACAAAGAGAATCGTGAGCCTCTTATGATACACTTTATACATAGTCTTTTTTTTTTTTTTTTTTGCAATAATAGGAAAAGCAGGCAAAGAGGTTTAAGAGTTCGGTAAAAATACACACGTGTTCATAATTAACAGCAACATTTCGGGAAAAGGTTTGAGGGGAAACCCCGCTATGTACAACACGGCTGTCCGTAACCTGGAAAGAACGCGCCCTGGATTTTCTGGATTTCAGCTCCTTTTTCATTTGAATAAATAACGAAGCACGAATTAGCCGGATCTAGTGTGTCAGAGTCGCTTCTCTCCAACTGTTTAGAAAAGCCAAATCTTTAATATCTTTTTTTTTTAATGCAGATTCAATGTATGAAAAGCTGAGTAGCTCCATACTGTAAATGTCCAGGGTTCCACTAAAACGACACCTTTACTGTTGGCAGGAGTTGGAAATGTTCATGGGCATGCCGATTAAAAACATCCCCATGTCCTCCTGCTTTAGCTTAAATAGCTAGCCAAGGTAAATTAGTAAAGCTAGTAACGCATCTTACACGTTTGCCTTGATGAATATGCAGTTTGAAGCATTTCTGCTGAGAACGTTCAGTATCCAGGACTCGTGATGAAATGATAGTACGGTGATGAGACGACTCTGAGACCTGATCCTTGAAAATCAACAGGTAACTTGTCGCCAACTTACGGAAAAGGAGGTCTGTTAAAGGAGTTCCTGGGGGGCCAGAGTTTCAGACGCAGTCCGGCTCTGTTTTTTCTCTATTTTCTACCTTGATGGTGTCCAAGCTCTAGTGAAACACTGGGATAAGTGCATCAGTGTAGCAGGGGGAATTATATAGAGAAATAAAGAGGGGTTTTAACTCTCATAACTGTGTTCTGTTATTCTGTACTGGTCCTGGTTTGACTTGGACATGGAGGAGCCAATGTGGACATGTTAAGTTAGCACCTTTGATTGAATAAACCTGGAAGTCAACTGCATGAGATGATGATGATGATACCCGGAAAGGTTTATCGAAAATTAAATTCTGAGCGCATTCTGTCTGTTTTTAAGATAAAATTTATGATAACTTTTTTCCCCCCAAAGATGGCCATCTCTAAACGATCCCA
Organism: Clarias platycephalus; assembly: GCA_030068275.1. Lineage (NCBI taxonomy): Eukaryota > Metazoa > Chordata > Actinopteri > Siluriformes > Clariidae > Clarias > Clarias platycephalus. The sequence continues at coordinate 4,310,024 of JAQQZT010000021.1, forward strand.
ACCTTTCCGAAAACTATGACTGTCGTTTGTTCAAGCACATTCGTTCCTGTTCCCGAGAGCATTAAAACAGAGACGTACGTCATGAATATGTGTCACTCTTTTACGTTGCGCTAATACCATGCTAGCGTTCAACCCGCCTTCTGAAGAGTCTCTCGGAGATCTGTGTAACTATCAAGAACAAACAGGACGCGTATTATCAAAACGTTTCCTGCTGCGTGTGTGATAATTCACGAGTAAACATCCCAGGCCACGTCCAGGATCAGGACAGATCTCAGGTCAGCCTCTGTGGTTTTATTTATCACTATAGAAACACTAAAGTTTGTTGTGACATTGAAATTATCTAAAAAAAAAATAAAAATTCTTTTCAGGATTCAATGCAGACAAATCCGAAATAAATAACTATTATCGCAGGTTAAGCGTTCCTTGTTAGCAATAGCGTTAGCGCTAGGTGATCAGAAGAAGGGCTTTTTACTGAATGTGAATGAAGCGAACTCTCTGTGGCGATTAGCGGACTGGACATCCATACAAAAGCTAAGCGACTCATGAGCTGATGTGTGTAAAGTTACCACGACGCATAATAATGCGTTCGGATTCGTTCATCAGAATGACGGACTTTACGCCTTCGTGTCCATTCGTGCTCCTGGAAGGTGTCGCTTCTTCTTCTTCATCGGCTTCCGAAGCGAGGGATATTTCATTGTGAACGCTTTGAGTCTTTGGGATCTTCGCCAAAGTAGAAAGGCGTGTGCTAGCGTTAAACCGTAATCGTTAATAATAATAATAATAATAATAATAATAATAATAACTGCCTTAGGTTTTCTCACAGGGTCATCAAGCGATCATGATATTACATCAGAGAGACAGAACGGATTAGTCTTTAATTGTCCAGAATGAAGGACCTCGGTAGTCCTCGAGTCTTATCTTACAAGCGCTGCAGGACGATGGAGTCTACAGTACGTAGGCCGGATCCTTCCGACGAAACGCAAGTAAAGTCGTGCCTCGTGTGATGGTCTTCAGGGCGCTCACACACACACACACACACACACACACACACTGTCTCACGCACGCGAATATATTCAGGCTAGGATACACCTACATGAGAAAAAGGGTAACAGACGGGTTGCTATCTTTATCGCGGTAGGACCGGGCGGTGCGGCCTGTTAGAACTCGGACAGGTCGTGCCACTTGGCGATCTGCCGCCGCGGGTTGTCGCACACCTCCCTCCAGTGTGTGACGCCGGACGGCGTCGGGCTCTGACCCCCGAGCACCAGGCGGCCCACCACGGCGTTCTTGGCGGTGCGGTCGAAGTCGATGAGGAGGAACTCGATGGAGATGTCGGCCATGAGCTCGGCGGGAACGTCGTACACGAATGACTCGTTGAAGACCGGCTCCAGGGTGCACTTCTTCACGTGCGTCTTTTTCTTAGCGATGCGCCTGCGCCCGTAGAACACGTTCACCTTCACGTACGGGTCTGCGAGAGGGAGGGGAAGAACGGTCATTCTGTGTGTGTGTGTGTGTGTGTGTGTGTATATGAGTGTGTACTCACTGCCTGGCAGGCTGGTGATGTCCATGGTGGGAAGGTGTTTGGCTTTGAGCACCACCACGTTGAGCCTGTGTGTGGCAGGATGGTAGGACAGAGACACCAGCAGCTCACCGCGTCTCCCGCACTGCAGAGACAGAGGTCAGAGGTCAGAGGTCACGCACCATAGTGTCTATTTTGTCCTGGAGTGTTAAAGCTTGACAACCGGCACGTAGTTCACATTCTTGAAAGATGCAGTGAAAAGTTTTGCACACACACACACACACACACACACACACACACACTTAATCGCTTCTTTGCAGACTCTTTATTCCTCTTCCCTCTGTCCTTCACACCATCTATCACCTTCTCTCTCCGTTTATTTTACTCTCTCTTCCATCTTATTACCTCCATTTACTCAACCTGTTCATTGTCCTCTCTCTTTTCTTTCTCACTTCTCATCCCTCCATCTGTCTGTGTCCAGTCCATCCTCTTTATCTTCAGTTCATCTTTTCTCTTTGTATGTAGTCAATCCTGGTCTTCTCTCTACCTTTACTCCTCCATTGTCTAACCGTCTCTCTCTCTCTCTCTCTCTTCCACCTCCTTTCCTAATTAATCCTACCCTCCTCATCATTCCTGTCTTTATCTTTCTCTATTTTTCATCTCTCCTTACGTCCGTTCTATTTATCGCTCTCCATCTTTATCGTTCATTTCTCTCCTTCTCTCACTCGTCTCCTCTCTATCTTTATTCCTCTATTCTCTCTCTCCCTCCCTTCTCCGTATATATATTCGACCATGCTCTCTTTTTATCTTTCCCTCCATGTGTTCAGTCTGTAATCTTTATCTCCCTTCCTCCTTTTATCGCTACTTTCCTTTCAACACGCTCTCTCTCTTCCACCTCCTTTCCTTAATAATCTATTTTTATTTGTCACATACACGGTCATTCACAGTGCGATATGGAGTGAAATGTTTATACGACCGCTCGGGAACTTAAAAATCAAGATTATCAATAAGAAATAAATTATGGAATAGAATAGAAATAAAATAAAGAAAAACCTACAGTAACTGTAGGAAAAAATAGAAGAGCAAAATACAAAATATAACAAAAATCTTAAATATATATATACAGTATGTAGACAATATGGCTGTACAAATATGGAAACTGGTGTGGAAATTGATATAGAATTTAAATAGAAATAGAAATTCATCATTCTTATACTTTTCCTTCTTAATTTTTCATCTCTCCTTATGTCTGTTCTCATTATCACTCTCCATCTTTATTGCTTCCCTCCTTCTCTCGCTCGTCTTTTCTCTATCTTAACTCCTCCTTTCTCTCTCTCTCACTCTCTTCCACTTCCTTTTATGTTTGACCTTCTTGATCATAATCTTTTTTCTCACTTTTATCCTTCCCTCTGTCTGTTTTCATTCCGTTCTCTTTATCTCCCTCTCTCCTTTCATTGCTCTTTTCCTCTCTCTCTCTCTCTTTTCTACCTCCAGTCCTTATTAACACCCTCTTCATCACCCTCTACCCTTTTCTTCATTCCTCATCTTTTTCCTTCTTGATTTTTCGTCTCTGCTTATGTCTGTTCGCTTTGTTTAGTCTGTTCGCTTTTGTTTAGTCTGTTCACTCCCCATCTTTATCGCTCCTCCTCCTTCTCTCACTGTATGTAGTCAATCCTCATCTTCTCTCCATCTTTATTCCTCTATTCTCTCTCTTTTCCACCTCCTTTCCTTATTAATCCAACCCTCTTCATCATTTTTATTTTTTTCTTTCTCTATTTTCATCTTCTTTCCCTCCTTCTCTCTCTCTCTCCCTCTCTTCCACCTCTTGATCATGCTCTCTTTTTTCCCCTCAGTCTGTGTTCATTCCGTTCTGTTTATCTCTCTCCCTTTACCGCTCCTCTCACATCGAGGACTCCAGTGCTACTTCTGGTTATCACCATGGCGACGGACCGTGGGAGGCAGCCTGGAGCCGGTCTTGAACTTTCAGACGCAGACTTTCTCTTTTGATCTTTACATGGGAACTAAACGTCCTCATGGCACCGGTTAAGCGAGAAGGATTTAAACCTTGTCAGAGGATCTGGCTGGTGTCCGTGTGGAGAAGCCTTTTCATATATTCTTTCTTTTTTTTTTCTTCTTGAAAATGCACATTTTTTATTTAACAGAGTTTGGTTGTTGAGGTTGAGGTCAGGGTCTAGTGTAGGTGCAGGATTATTAAGGAATATTTCGATACTGTCCGAATGATAACGCTGTAGGTTAAACAAGATTATCATCGGAAGTTTAATATTTTCAACAGTGAATAAACCCTTGGAAAATATTTTGCAATATCCATAATATTATTGATGATGATAGAATAAAAAACAATAATTAAGTAAGGGTTTAATAGCCACACTTTAAGTGTTGTTTGTCTCAACCAGACAATATCCATGGAATATGATATACAATATAATATACTGTACTGTGCAAAAGTCTTGGCACCCCTCCCCCCCCCCATATTATTTCTTCACATTTAGCTTCCAAAGCTCCAGACATTCCTGTATGTTTAATGCACTCTTGAGGAATAGTTCTCCAGGACTATTTTTGTCTCACATATATTTTCAGTCCAGTTCCTGTAGCTGAGGAGTCTCAGTGGAATCTTTAGGTTTTTTCTTTTTGTTTTGGTTTGTTAAGCCACTATTAGTGACCTATGAATCATTCGAGTATAAAAAAAAAACATCTAACTTAAAGCATGAACCAGTGAGAAACAGGTGTAGATGATGAAACACCAGTGATTAGTGTACTGGTGATGCTGAACAGACGAGAGGGGAAATGAGGCCGCTGCTGCTGAGGATTGAGTCTGTCACTGTAAAACGGTTGCTCACATTTCTTGTATTAAATATACATAATTTAATTTCATTTAATATGAGGAAATGATGGGGGAAAGACCTCTGTATAGTGTTGTATATTAGGAAAGTCTATATGACTGTTATATTTAAAAGATCATATTTCTTCATATATCATAAATATATCATATTTCTGAAGAGCAATCAATTTGAATTTGATCTAGGTATACAGTAGGTACATCCTGCCATTTGTTTTTCCTCATAAATGTTTATGTAAATAACTAAATACTTGTAAAATATACAGTACTGTGCAAAAGTCTTAGGCACCATATTATATACTGTATCAATTTTGTTATATATGTTTATCATGTCTGCATAATTATGTACAAAATCATTCAGTATTTCCATATATAATGTAAAAATTAATAAATAAATAACACTACAGGAGAATATATGCATGGCTGTAAAGAAAAAATATATAGTAGATTTCAGATGGAAACAAAAAACCTAATATATGCTCCTGGGATGTAAAACCTAACAGCTGTTTTACTTATAGTCCTGTGCAAAAGTCTTGGGCACATACAAAAGTATGGCATAAGCAAAATATGCTTTTGAAAACATCTCTGCCTAAAAGAAACTTCTATAAAGAGCGATTAAGAATAATAAAATAAACAGTCAATATTAGGAGTGAAAACTCATTGCTTAAAATCAGGAGTTTTAGACACAGATTTGTGCAGTTTTATAAGTAAAACAGCTGTTAGGTTTTACTGAGCTTGCTGGAGAATATGAGTTCATCTGTCACACTCGCTCCTTTCTATTTTTATGCAAATCCCAGGAGCGTACATTAGGTTTTTTGCGTACATTGTTTGCATCTGAAAACTGGTCTTGTACTATATTTCTTTCTTTACAGCCTCCTGTAATGTTATTTATTTATTAATTTTTAATACTGAATGATTTTGTACATAATTATGCAGACATGATAAACACTCACTCACTCACTCATCTTCTATACCGCTTTATCCTGTATTCAGGGTCGCGGGGACCTGGAGCCTATCCCAGGAGACTTAGGACACGAGGCGGGGTACACTCCGGACAGGGTGCCAATCCATCGCAGGGCACACACACACACGCACTACGGGCAAATTGGGAACGCCAATTAGCCTAACCTGCATATCTTTGGACTGTGGGAGGAAACCGGAGCAAGCACGGGGAGAGAACATGCAAACCCCATGCACACAGAGATGGGAATCGAGCCTGGCCGGGAATCGAACCCGGACCCTGGAAGTGCAAGGCGACAGTGCTAACCACTACACCGCCCACATGATAAACATATATAACAAAATTGGTACAGCATATAATAATATGGTGCCTAAGACTTTTGCACAGTACTGTATGTTCCTGTAACGTGTTGTTTTCCGCTGTGGGCGTGGCCTAATATTCAGTTGGATCGATGGGGTTGCATCAACGCTTACATTTTTTTTCTTTCTTAACTATACACACTTTTAGATGATATAAGCCATGCCGGAGAAAGTCCCTTTGAGAGAGTCAATACTACTACATGCGTGCATTAATATAAACCACATAGAAATTGATCTGAACAGAAAAGTCGAGGATCCACTGGTGCTGTGCGGGATAAAATTTATGCACCAAAGTAAATAGCGTTCTTATTGTTCATTCCGATTCAGTGTAGCGTAACAACTCGCTTCTATGATTTAAAAAAACAAAAACAACAAAAAAAAACCCTTCAGTCTCTCGCAGAAATCCTTCCCTGAGATTAATGTGCAGCTTCGCAGAATGCTGCAGTCCCGCCTTTCTGTTCAGACTCACATCAGCGTCTCCGCTCCATCTGTCTTCAGTTTCTGCTCCCCTGCTCTCTTTTTCATCTAAAGATAAGATTTCATTTTCTCCCATCCAGATTACAGTGGAAGGAGCCAGATTAATACTGCACCACGCACTCGCCTCAAACTAGGAACAGCTTTAACATTTAATTCTACAAGTTGTTGAAATCTCGATTTCGAAAGCATGTGAAAAGTTGCAAGTACAGTGCAACCTCTGATTACGAGTAACACGGTTTACGAGTGTTCCGCAAGACGAGCGAAGATTTTTTTTAAAATTGACTTGAAAAACGAGTGTTGTCTTGATTTACAAGCACCGAGTATCATGTATCACGCATGCGCTTCTTGTTTTGACACCGAGCGTCACGTCATCACAACTGAGCCAACGG
>JAQQZT010000021.1:4324039-4334446 GCA_030068275.1 Clarias platycephalus
CACACTCCAAGCTAACCTACAGTATTCCAGGCTAGCACAACACACTCCAAGCTAACCTACAGTATTCCAGGCTAGCGTAACACACTCTAAGCTAACCCTCAGTATTCCAGGCTAGCGCAACACACTTCAAGCTAACCTACAGTATTCCAGGCTAGCACAACACACTCCAAGCTAACCCTCAGTATTCCAGGCTATCAAAGCACACTCTAAGCTAACCCTCAGTATTCCAGGCTAGCAAAACACACTTCAAGCTAATCCTGAGTATTCCAGGCTAGCACAACACACTCCAAGCTAACCTACAGTATTCCAGGCTATCAAAACACACTCTAAGCTAACCCTCAGTATTCCAGGCTAGCGCCACACACTTCAAGCTAACCTACAGTATTCCAGGCTAGCACAACACACTCCAAGCTAACCCTCAGTATTCCAGGCTATCAAAGCACACTCTAAGCTAACCCTCAGTATTCCAGGCTAGCAAAACACACTTCAAGCTAACCTACAGTATTCCAGGCTAGCACAACACACTCCAAGCTAACCCTCAGTATTCCAGGCTAGCAAAACACACTTCAAGCTAACCCTGAGTATTCCAGGCTAGCGCAACACACTCCAAGCTAACCTTCAGTATTCCAGGCTAGCGCAACACACTCCAAGCTAACCTACAGTATTCCAGGCTAGCACAACACACTCCAAGCTAACCTACAGTATTCCAGGCTAGCGCAACACACTCCAAGCTAACCTACAGTATTCCAGGCTATAAATAATATATTCCACTGCAATGTGACATAATGATAATGTGAGCTAATAATAATCATCACAACACACTCTTGTAGATAACACAAGACTGAAAGAGATATTACTGATCAAGCTAACATAAAACACCTCAAAATACATCAAAGTTAATATAAAGTCTTTGAGATAAATTACAACAATCTGTAAAACTATAATGCTTCAAACCACACCTATACAAAACTACTGGTCAACTATACGCACTCCTGAGAAACAATAAATATTTAAACCAATCTGATAGTGTGTCCAAATGGTGTACAATGAATATAACTACACTAACTTGTGAAATATTCAACTGTTTTAATGTCCACGTAAAGTTTCCGTACATTCTGACCCGAGAATGAGACTCTAAGTGTCTGACCCAGTTAGATGTGCGACAGAGAGGTTGCACAGTCGCCTACATCTGTGAGTGTGTGACATGTCAGTTGTTTTTCATCATTCTCTTATAATATATAAAAAACACACAAAATGGCACGTCATACTTGAGCATCCTCGCTCGTGTAATGTGTTAAACATGCACTTTACCTCAGACACCTGGAGTAAGACTTGTGTGGATAAAAAACAAACAAACAAAAAAATTTTTTTTAACAAACTGGAATTTTTTCCCTGTATTTCTTCCTTCAGAGCACAGCTGAAAAACACTATGTGCCCGGGAGGGGTGAGACCGCATGCTTAACACCCCGAGCTGTTTCCTGTCTTTTAGGGCGTATGGCAATGCTGTTTAATGGGACGGATGCTGAGAGCAGCAGTTCTCTTTATGATCGCAGACGCCCGATGAAGAACGATCTGTCTGTGAATCACTTAGCATAAAAACACCAGCAGATGAATTTAGGCAATGTGTTTATATTTATGGGTTAGTTACAGCAATAATGTCTGTCTTTCAGCTGTATTGGGCTCAATGTGCACCATCCGTCTTTTTAAAACCAGCATGTATGAGATTAGGTTAAACTTTTCAAGTTGCTTATGAAGACAGTTTACAGAGATATGTAAAGCTAAATGCAATGCAGAACACAAAACTCACATATAAAATACAAAAATGCAAAATTTCTGGTTGTAAAATCAAAATAGAAAGACGCTCATAATCATGTTTAAATTTCGTCATCATTTCTATAGTAGCAAGTTATACAGCAAACATTCTACATAATTTATGGATCATGATAAAAACAATGTGAAAAACGTACAGCACTGTGAAAAAGTCTTACATGCCCTGTTTTTTTTTTTGTTGTTGTTTTTTTGTAGAAATTTTGTTATGCATGCTTATTTTATAATTTTAATCATACAGGAGATATCGATATGCCAGAAAAAAAAGCTGTATATTATGTAAAAGACTACTTTTCAGATGAAAAAAAAAGCTGCTGGGTTTTGCAGGTGTCCTCAGAAACACTGTGGCTGGTTCTGCAAGATGTTCACAAAAAGCAGCTAATTCCCTTATAAAACTGAACAAATTGTACTTTAGACTCTATTTTAAGCAAAGGGTTATCACACGAATCATCAACTTTGTTTCATTATTTACTGTTTGCTGCTTTTTATAGTATTTTTTTTTTGTGTGTAAAGACTTTTTTGAAGACATCCCTGCTCTACAGTAGTTATTTGCACGTGCCATTGACACACTGGCATTTAATATTTATAAATGGAGTCTCCAGTGTTTAGTGCCTTGTAGCAGTCAGTACATTTTACATTATAGAAAAATATTTTCTCAATAGCATAACGAGCTGAAAAACTTTTTAAACCTACTAACCTATTAAATTATTAACTAATTAACCGGAGAGGGAATGACTAATTAAAATGACTCTAGGTAACTAGAGCTGTGAATAGTAGGCAGACTGTTGATTCTCAGAGTTTGGAGGTAACTGAGTACATTTACTTTATTACTGTACTTACAGTAAGTATATACTTCATATATCTGTACTTTTACTCCACTCCATACTTCTACTAAGCTACATTTCTGCATGACGGTGAGTTAACTGCTAACTGATTTAACTTTCCTTTCCTTAGAGACATGTCCAATAACGCAACAGGTGTTTGTAAAAGTTTCCATCTAATTTACAGTAGTCGCTGTTCACTTCTGGTTTGTTTAAAGCACTGCTCAGACTGTTTTTGTTCCACACTTGGTCGGTCTTTCTGCATCACCTTCCTTTCTTCAATATCTTACTTGTCACAACTCCCTTTTCTCTCCTTTATCTCTCTGTCACTCTTCTTTTCCTCCCTCCTGTCCTTCCCTTCGTCAGGTCACCGTGGTAACAGTCGTGCCATTACGGTCATGGCGGGGCGAACTGATTGAAATTCTGCGCCGGACTCCGGGTCGGCGCGCTGATGAGAACAGGACGTGTCGTAAAAAAACACCTCGGCACAAGAAGCTTTTTAAAGAAGCCAGGAAAGGAGAAGATACAGTGGAGGAAGATCATAAAGAGAAGAGCGAGACTCTGACCAGGAAATCACAACTGAATCGGGATGGGCGTGGCTTCTGTGCTTGTAAATCCCAGTCAAGGAGGCAACGACCATTCAGGAAAAACATGCTCACAGATGCTTAAAACTCAGCCTTAACATCTTAAATTAGCCAATCCCAGCACATGATGTATGATTTATCATAATATAACTTGAAGAAAAATTACAATTATAATATTTAAGAATTATTGTCTTGGGTATTGTCCCAGTAGGGGCGTGGTTGGTAGAGGAGATTTTGAAATGGGTAACGAGTGAGTGACTACACCTGGGTACGATTAACACTGACCTGTTTATATTTCTTTTACATATGACATTTTTGCCAGTGAACAGTTTTTACACAAAATCTTGGTCAGGTGCAGTGATATTAAAGGTGAGATATTGTGCAAAATTTGCTATTTTTGTCATTTTTTAAAAATCCTTTTTTTTGTTGTTTTTTTTTGTCCTTTTCTTTTTTGTATTGACCGGGACTTAAAACAAGCTGATTTGCTCCGTGTTATGATCTCATATAAGAAGAAACCCCTCCTCTAACTTGTGGCTCAGCTCTGCAGTCCCCTGGGGGGGCGTGGCTCAGCAGTAGCTCATTTACATGGACACTGAAATGGCATATTTGGAAGAGGAATTTGAGATTGAAAAAATGAGTAAAAGGTATTTCACACACACTTTGGGGGAGCTCTGAGCGCTGTGTTAACTAGAGAAATAGTGATATATGGGACCTTTAATACAAACCCTTTCTTTGTTAAATATTAAATAATGTCTGGCTGCATGATTTGATTTAAAAAGAAAACGCACATTGTGATTATTTTTAGACATATCGCGACTGCAATATTTATCTAATAAATGTACATTTTATATTGAAACAGACTTCTCCAGGCTAAAAGCAAATAATTGCACAAGTCATCTCATTAAATGGATGTTCGCTTCTTTTTATTTATCAAATCAAAAGTATTTAAAAAGAAACTACATGTAAACTTCAATTCCTGACTAAGGATACATTACCTGCAATAAATTGCAGCCTTTCGCCATTAAATAATTGCACAGGTGTGTATTGCGAATTTAGATTTTTATGAGATCAATCGAGCATCATTAATTATACAATGCTTCTCTTTCTGACATGAACCGAACCTGATCATTTACACCACTACTGATAATCACACACTCTCACACATGCACTCACACACTCACACGGACACTTGACCCCACCCTACTCCTCTCCACACAAAGGCCGACTGTCTCTCCTCCCCGCTTGTTCACTGCGACCCCCTGAGAGACGTCGATGCGGATGATGTCACTGTTTTGGCAGTGTTGTAAAAACCCAGCTGCTCCCGCTGCCTAGATACGACCCCCACTAGAGAGAGAGGGAGATGGATCGAAACTACTCCTTCACTCCTTACTCTTTCTCTCCATTTCATCAGTCCTCTGCAGCCTCACACTCACTTCGCCTTTAAATACCTCATTAGGCTCTCTGAGTGTGGAGGAACTCTGACACTGATTCATCGCTTTCTGTCCCGCACGCGAATGACGTTGTTTTCACGCGAACAAATATCGATTAACTCACGAAACCTCTTCCACTTCCTTTATTTCTCGCCATCGAGCTGTGGACAGAACAGACCCGGAGGCGAAACATGAGGCACCGGTGGGAATATTTTAATTCACACACACACTCACACTTCAAGCCTCACGTCATTCTCCGAGCACTTTCTCCCAGAGAGTACTGCATCCTATTAGGATGAACGCTTCCTCTGAGTCATGTCTTTTTGAGGCGGAGTGCTTATAGACTAGGAAAAGGAAGCGCCGGAAGGTCGTCTCGTCCTATCGTGCTTATCGTCTGAGGGATCTTCAGGATTCGGACACTTCCGACCGTTTCCCCATGGAAGCGTCTCAGTGGTGCAGGTCACCTTGGTTGCCTTTCAAAGCTTTACTCTTACTCAAAACATACCAAATAAAGACAGACTGGTTTATTTATTTTAAGAAAATAATCGATTGGGATATGAAGTGGAGTTCCAGTTACTACCATGAAGTGGACCATTTTTCCCAAAACAGGACACTCCAAAGTGTTTTATTCCACTGGATTTGTAGATTTATGACCCCGAGTTTGAGATCTGGGAAGATGAGGTGTAAAACTGAACCTCACTGGTTCCCTGCCGGTAAGATCAGGACCACACCCTGCTCTCCCACCGTGACGCCTGTAGTGAAGACCCTGTTCATACAATCAGACATGACGACTAAGGGTGCGTGTGCGAGCGCACGAAGCATGTGAGGAGGATTAAAAAGCATCATCAATCTGCCCATCACTGGCACTAGTGTGTGAATCACAGGAGGACATAAAATAGACAGGAAAGAAGAAGTAGTGAGGGAGGACGTGATGAGAGCGGAGGAGACTGAGGAGGCATCAGCCCACTCATGGTGTCCTTCAGTGTCCTCTCTCTCTCACACACACACACACAACATTCTGATTCTACACTCATCTTGGATAAACCGTGATTACCCACAATGCCACGCTGCATCTTACTCGCTAATGCGAACATCTCTGCGCTGGCACACACTCGGCCTCGGATCGCGCACAAAGAGGCTTCTCACCGTCACACCACATGTCATAACATTACAATTCAGCCCGTTGTTGCCCTACTGCACCTTCCCAATGTGCCACTCTCTCTCCCTCTCTCTCTCACACACACACACACACACACACACACACAGAGCATATGTTTACATCGTAGCCTATATAAATATATCCTGATTAATAGCAGGCCTTTCTAGCTCAGACATTCTTCCAGAGATGGAAATATTTTATGGTCAATAAAGTATACAGTCATCTATTCATCCATCCGTCTGCTACACATATGTTACATGCAGCCATCCATCCAGCCATCCGTCTGTCGCTTCCTTCTATCCTCCCATCCATTGATTTCTCTGTTCCAACCCTCCACCCATCCATTCAACTATCCATCCATTTGTCCATGAATTTGTCCAGCTTTTTGTCCATTCTATGCTTGAACCCTCTACAATCTAACCATTCTTTCCACCATCCATCCTTCCTTTCATCCAACCACACTTTTATCCATCCTTCCTTCCATACAACCATCCATCTATTCATCTTTCCATCCGTCCGTCCATCATCCATCTTTCCATTTATCCAGCCATCCATTCACCCATCCTTACACCATCTTTCTGCAATTATTCCATCATTCCACCGTCAATCCAGCCATCATCCTCCCATCAATCCATTTTTCCATCCATCCTTCCTTCTACCATCCCTTAATCCATCAATTTTTCTATCCATTCATCCATCCATCTATCCATCAATCCATGTTTTCTTCAATCCTTCCACCATCCATGCATCCATCCATCTATCCTTCCTCCTTCCATCCATCCACCCATCCATCCATCCATCCATATTTCAATCTTTTCACCATCCATCCATAATTATAGCATCCATCCTTCCACCATCCATTGTGCTAAGTTTCCATCAATCTTTCCACAATTCATTCATTCTTCTTAGATCCTCCCATCGCCCATCTATCTCTACTAAGTCACCCATCAATTTCTCAATTCCATCCATTTTATAAATCAACCCACACATTCATCCATGAATTCCTTTTACTTACCAATCCACAGCCCTTCACCCATCCACTCGTTCATTTACCCATTAATTCATTCAACCATCCATCATCCACTCACACATTTACTATTCCTTTGGTTATATATCCATCTACATTTCCTTTCATTCACCTAATTATTTATCCATACATTTATCTATCCATATTCGAACACATTAGTTCACCCATTAATTAACCCTCTCACTCACTCATCTTCTATACCACTTTATCCTGTATTCGGGGTCACGGGGACCTAGAGCCTATGCCAGGAGACTTAGGGCACGAGGCGGGATACACCTGGACAGGGTGCCAATCCATCGCAGGGCACACACACACACACACTCATTCACACACTATGGCCAATCTGAGGACACCAATTAGCCTAATCTGCTGGTCTTTGGACTGTGGGAGAAAACCGGAGAGCCGGGAGGAAACCCACCAAGCACGGGGAGAACATGCAAACTCCATGCACACAGAAGACGGGAATCGAGCCTGGCCAGGAATCGAACTCGGACCCTGGAGGTGCGAGGCGACAGTGCTAACCACTACACCACCATCTGCCATTTCTCAGGCCACCAATTTATTTACCTATATATTCATCTATCTATCTATCTATCTATCTATCTATCTATCTATCTATCTATCTATCTATCCAAATGTTCAACCACCTATTTATCCAACCATCCATAGAACCATTTATCTCCAAATGTTCATTTACACACCCGTCCACGGTCCATCAATCCTTCTCTCCCATACATCCATTTTCCCAGCCATTCAGCAATCTTTCATTTATTCCTCAATCCTTCCATCATTCATATACAGATCCATCCATTTAATTAATCCATCTGTCTTCATATCTTCACACCCTTTCATTAATTTATTCATTCATCCAACTATAATCCATCCATTCACCCAACAACCAAAAATGCATTCTCCTCCTCGCCTCTCCTCTTCTTATACATCTTCTTACATCAGTTTTATTCCCCCACCAACATGCTGTCAGTACTTCTATCATTGCTTCATTTTGAAATGTTTGGCATTTATCACATTACCTCAACTTTTATCCAGAATAACAAAGAAGTAGAGGGCGTAAGAGAATCCAGTCTGAGCACAGAGCTGGAATGTGTGTCTACACCTCTAGCCAAAATTTCCACCGCAGTCCACTCACAGGTGAGGAATGTTTAGGAAGTGTGTGTTGTTCCAGTTTTGCTAATGACGATTGCTTCTCTGGCAAGGTCAAAGTTTCTTAAATCAATACCGCCGTTATATGATATAATTGGAGTAGACAGGTCATTTGATTTATATTGAAATACTTTTGTTGGATTGGATTTCAAAGCTCAAGCATCTCAATAGCGTGATTTTAGTGTTAAGTTCAATCCGGGACAAGCAGCGATCAGACTATGAGCACCAACTCAGGGGACGAGCCGAAGACAAATAGTTCCTGTGAGCACGTCAATACAAATGAATCCCACGCAACTCCGCATAAAGTCATATGACAAAGTGAAGGTCTGTCTTTGTCTGCAAAAATGCTGCAGCTCATCCACATTGTTTAGCGAAATTTTATCATGATGTGGTGCTATGTTCTGGGCTTGGATGTTTAAATAGGTGTTCAAATCAAACCGGGACTCTTGATTGTGCACACGGTTATTTCTCTATATAATCCCCTTATGCATTTATCCCAGTGTTTCACTAGTTCTTGGACACCATCAAGGTAGAAAGCCATGATCGGACTGCCTTCTTTATGGCTAAAACAGTGGCCTCCCAGGAACTCCTCTATCAAGCTACATAATCAACATTCCTGGTTTGACTTGAACGCCCATGTATTAAAGGTTATTAACCCCCTCCATCATTCATTTAGAAGAATTTTCAGCTTCAACTTATAAACCAACGTCTTCTCGAGATGACTCTGACATCATGGCAGTTCAAAAACACAGTTCTTAAAATACACACACATGAGTCAGGAAAAACATCACCCACAGTCTCCTCACCTACAGAACTGTACAAGCCTGATAATAAAGTGTTACAAAAACGTGTTGTTTATTTTTAAATGTCAAATTGGTAACAGGATGAAGATACCTACATTTTAGAGATTAAAAAGTGAGACTGGTGAAGGACAGATTATATCTGTAATTTACATAATAGCAAACATAATATCTATGTTTACAACCTGTTTGATAACAAAATATAAGCTGTTTTTGTGGGTGTAACTATATGTAATGTAACTATGAATAAAATAAAAAGTTTCATTCCTTAATAAAATGATTTTCCTCTTACAGCACCAGACCCTTTGATTATTCTGTATGAAGTATTAAGTAAAGTGCTTCTCTTCTTCTCATCTGAGCTATATACGTATTTCATATAAAGCAAGTAAAAGTTAAAGCTGTAAAGTAGTTATAGTTATAAAGCGAATCATATCTAACTATCTATCTACAATTCTAATTACAGAATGTATTAAAGTTGGCTACTTTCCTATACAAATCAAGATGATAAAGAGTGGATGATGAGCAGCATTACGTCATCATGCCAAACATCTCTCTCCCTCTCTCTCAGACACACACACACACACACACACACATTGCAGTGCACTTAGTATCTCAGATCTGCAGATATATTCTTATTATTCGGCACAACAGCTAAAACACACATAGGCCTGGGCATCTACACACATAGTTTACAGCACAATATATAAAGATACATTGTTATGCAAGACTTGCCTAAAAAAAAAAAAAAAAAAAGCACCATAACTCGGAAAGTTTTTTTTTTTAATTAGTAAAATTAAAAATAAAGCCTCCCTGCTCACCTCAGCAGTTAGAATAATAATTTATTATTACTACAATATAAATATGAAAATAATTATTATTATTATAAAGCTCACCTTCTTGCCTTAGCTGTTATTATAATAATAATAATTACTATTAAAATAAAAATATAATAATAATTGTTATAATTGTAAGCTCACCTGTTCACTTTAGCTGTTATTATAATAGTTATTAAAATAAACATTTACAAATAATAATAATTATTATTATAAAGCTCACCTAGCTGTTAAAATAATAATAATTATTATTAAAATAAAAATATTAAGATAATAATAATAATGATTATTATTATAAAGTTCACCTCCTCACCATAGTTGTTGTTATAATTATAGAAATTACTCAAATAAAAATATAAATATAACAATAATTATTATCAAGCTCACCTGCTCACTTTAACTGTTATTATAATAATAAAAAATGTTGACATAAAATAATAATAATAATTATTATTATTATTATAAAGCTCACCTGCTCAACTTTGCTGTTAGAATAATAATAATTATTAGTATTATTAGTATTAAAATAAAAATATTAACATAATAATTATTATTATTATAAAGCTCGCCTGCTCACTTTATCTGTTATTATAATAATAAAGAATATTGACATAAAATAATAATTATTATTATT
This sequence comes from Clarias platycephalus, assembly GCA_030068275.1. Classification (NCBI taxonomy): domain Eukaryota; kingdom Metazoa; phylum Chordata; class Actinopteri; order Siluriformes; family Clariidae; genus Clarias; species Clarias platycephalus. The sequence continues at coordinate 4,334,316 of JAQQZT010000021.1, forward strand.
ATATATTATTATTATTATTATTATTATTTAAATAAAAAATATACATCTATCAATAATTATTATTATAAAGCTCATAAAGTTATTATAATAATAAAAAGTATTCACGAATAATAATAATAATAATAATAATA
>JAQQZT010000021.1:4335901-4350313 GCA_030068275.1 Clarias platycephalus
ATTTTGAATATATATATATATATATATATATATATATATATTTTGAACCCACCTATGAGACTTATCCACTAAAAAAGACTACGATCCGTTTAGGTTATGTAATAAGTACACAAAGTTGGCCTTGAGTTTCCACAGGTTATTGATACCACAGCCAACACACCAATAATATGAGTACTTATTATCAATTACTAGGGTGCATCAGGAAGGGCATCCAATGTAAAACCTGTGTGTCGGATCGGATATAGATTAGCGCTCGACTCCATGTGGCATGTTGGCATAGTGGTCACCACTGAGGTCTTGCACCTGCAGGAACAAGGGTTCGATTCCTGCCTCGGGTCTGTGTGCGTGGAGTTTCCACATTGTCCCCATTGTTGCTTTTTCCAAATCGCCTGTAGTGTGAGTGTGTGCATGTTTGTGCTCTGTGATGAATTGGCACCCCTTCCAGGGTGTGCCCCGAGTTCCCTGACACAGGCTTCAGGCCTCCTACAACCCTCTGATCTTGGTATAAAGAAAGAGTGAGTGAGAGTAAGAGTGAGTTCCACTCTGAGAATTATGGATATATCTAAATATTCACTCTTCACAACGATTCATATATAAATTAAAATTATTATTATTATTATTATTTTTAGTATTTTAATTAATGTATTTTGGAAAAACATATATCAATATCACATACATTATTGGTTCCATTTGATGTAATTGAATAAATAAAGTCAAGGTACAGTAGATACAGCAGATGTCTGATGAGATGCCTGCTCTTCAAATCTGTTGTTCTTCAGGGTGAAGCGTTGAATCTGGGGTTTGTCCTGCATGGACAGCCTGAAGTTTGCCATGAGGATGCTCTGGCTGGAAACACACAGACACCCTGTAAAGTTTTTAAGTTTTGTAGTTGCATAAATGAGTCGTTTGGTCTATCCTCTGTGCTTCGATAAGCTTCCTGATGCCAAGAGAAACACAGAGTCTGTCAGAAAGGTCTCTATTTATTAACTCTCTGGGTTTATGCTTCATGTTGTCTGAGGGAGTTTTTCATCATCATCATCATCATCATCACTTGCCCCTTTCTCATTAGGGACAGATCTAAATCTGTACTTACATTTGGATTTCTGTGAAGCTGGTTTGTGGCAATGTTCATAAATAATGGGGCTGTAGAAATAAACCTGAAGATAGAAATTAACCGTTCTCCACATTTTAGAAGCTCTACCCATGCTTTAGCTCTCACAGTATATAAAAAGAAAAAATGCACAACAACGATTAAACTAAATAACTTTCTCATTTATTTGGGTCTATTAAAATATATTTTTGTTTATTATTGTTGTGGTAAAGCTTCACAGACTAGCTAGAAGCTAACAACTGTAATCACTAAGAAAAATAATACGCTTGTATGAATATTATTGTCAATTAGTTTATTTAATCCAGTTTTATTATTGTTGTAAAATTTAAATGCTAAGTTTAATTCATTCATTCATGCCTTAATTAATTCCTGGTTATTTTATAGAAGCTATACAAATAAATAAATAAATAAAAAGATCCCACACATGATACTAGCAGAGGCTCCCAGTCTGGTTGCTATGCGGTTGCTAGGCGGTTCCTCTTCAGCCAATAGGAGCGCACCAGGAAGTGAAGACGGGGAAGCAGGATCTCTTTGAGAAGTCATGCTCAGTGTCCAGACCGGCATGTTAAGGCTTACTAGCGCCGTCTGCCGGCCACTGTGAGGAGGACAAGGGTGTAGTGAGGGTCATATGCAGCTACTGATAAAAAAAATAAAAAATAAAATCCACATAACTTTTACATTTATTAATAATTACAATTATAATAATAAATTGTCATCCAGTTGCACTAAAAATCATGGTTGAAGTTTTCTCTCATGAATGAACTTAAATTAATATTTTATTATATTGAACAGATTAGAGCATTTAAGTCCTTAAAATCTTGTTGGTGCGCATGCTGGTTTTGTCCCGTATACACAGAAAAGACTTGACTAGACACTGAGTCTGGATCAACGCGTTCAGTGTCTGACTCGTTCTTGTTCTTATCACTTGAGAAACATTGCTAAATTTAAACATCTGTGGTGTCAAGTTGGTGATGAGAATCCACGCTTTACCATGAAATCACTCTTTCAATCAACAAACAGGGAGCATGTGAGATCTATTTAAGGTTAGAATCCCTGGTAAGTTTAGAATTCAATTAAAAATGTAGTAATTACATATACAATGATAATAATACACCCCAACAGATTTTAAACCAATTTTTATCTCTAGCTCTAGATTTTATTCTGAGATTTACATTTAAATTTAAAGTTTAGGTTTTAACCCGAGGGTAGGTTTTAATCTGTGGTTTGAATCTTAATCTAAGGTGAAAATCAGTGATTAAATCTTTATATAAGGTGTAGATTTTTTTTGTTTTGTTTTATCTAAGGTTTAAATTTTAACCCGCGGTGAAGATTTTAATCTGGGATGTAATTTTAATAAGAGGTTTAGGTTTTAATCTGTGGTGAAGATTTTAAACCGAGGTCAGGATTTTTATATGTGGTGTAGATTTTAAACCGAGGTCAGGATTTTTATATGTGGTGTAGATTTTAATCCAATATTTATTTTTTAATCTGAGGTGTAGATTTTAATCTTACATTTAGTTTTTAATCTGAGGTGTAGATTTTAATCTGAGGTTAAATTGATGTAAAATGAGGTGTTATTTAATAGCAGAGGCTTAGGTGTTAATCTGTGGTTCAGGTTTTCATCTCAGGTGTAGATTATAATCTGAGGTTTAATTTTAATCTGTGGTTCAGGTTTTCATCTCAGGTGTAGATTATAATCAGAGGTGTAGATTTTAATCTGATGTTTTTATCTCAGGTGTAGATTATAAACAGGAGTTTAAAATTTTCATTGGAGCTGCAGATTTTAATCTGAGGTTTAATTATAATCTGTAGTTTAGGTTTTCATCTGAGGTGTAAATTATAATCTTTGGTGTAGAATTTATTTAGAAATTCAGTATCTAAGGAAGATTTTAAAGGAAAGTGTCCTGTAATACACAACACTCACACCATATCTGTATCAAAATGATTTTTTTACTTAACTTTGGTGTACAGTCAACATACAGGAGCTGCACGTCCTTCAACAACAAAATAATTCTAATTACAACAATAACTGAAATAACAATATCAATAAAATAGTCCAGTTTTCACACCAGGTAACATACTGATAAATACTTCGTAAGAAACACGTGGAATGCTTTCGATTCAACTTTTCCAGTTCACTGATTGTCATGTTACTGACACATGATTTCATCATGTATTTATATAACTTCATTAAGCATCAGAGGCGAATGGGGACAAGAGCATTTTTAGTTTGTCCTGAAGAACAATGACTAAAGGAAACTTCCTATTCTCAGATAAGCTACAACAGAAACACCAAATATATCATAGGATAAGTGGGCGAGGTGACACAGGGTGTTATAAATAAACCTACTTTCACATGATGGCGACAGCTGCAGGAGACGTTGACCTTCATTTCACCTTGTTCCAAGGCGAAATAAAGATGTTGTTTTAAAACGGTCGCCGCTTAACGGGTTCGGACCCAGCATTTTTTTTTTTTGTCTGCGCTACAGTTATTAGCAAGCTATGCAGCATCAAAAACTAAACTCTATTTCAATTTCATAACAGATGCTTAAAATCACTATGTTAATTCACCAACAGCTCGTGTATTTAATGTTATGTACAAGTTCAAGCAGAGCCGAATGGACTTGCGGCACCAGGATCGGGGGCTGGGCGGGGAAACTCAATCCTCTGTGATTCAGGGTAAACATCAGGTTTGAATCCTACCAGCAGACATCTGTCTAAAGACATGTATGAAATAATGCTGGAAAAAAAAAGACAAAATATACATAAAAAGTGTAGCTGTATTTAAATTCACAGAGGCTTGCTCGGATTTCTCTGTGTGACCTGAGCCTGCGTCGTACACAACCCGTACTCTTGCATCCATCGTGAAACCTGAAAGCTCTCTCTAACTCCTGAAGCGAAGTACATACATTCCAGACACAGTGAGGGTTCCATAGTTGATGTAAATAACACGCATACACAACCACGAAAAAAAACCTGATGTTAGACATGTGCCAATATTATTTCATTATAACGTGGAGTGATAAATGACATTATATACTGTAACATTTCATCATGGTTTATAATGTTAATCAACTTTTTTTTACATTTTGGAATGTTATTGACTATTGTTTTCTATAAGTTAGCGTGTAGTTCACACTGAGCACTTCAGCACATACAGGTAGTCAGCTGACTTCATTTTCTGGCTCCATAAGTCCAATAATTTAAATAAAGATTTGTTTTTTCCAGGCAGTGTATTTTTAACTGTTACCATACCTGAGAAGCACCTCCTCCTACTGTATGTCATTTAAAATTATGCACTTTCCTATCTTATTTCCTAGCTAACCTTGCAACTGTAAAAAAAAAAAAAAAAAAAAAAAAGTTAAAGTTAACTAAGAAATGTTCTTGCTTTAATAAATACTTTTTTACTTTTAGGTAACATTAAACATTAACATTAACCATACTGCAGAGCAACCTAACTAGCAAAACCACTTCACAAGCTAGCTAAGATATTTGAACCTACGCTTGGAATGTTATAAATTAGCAAAGGGTATTTTGTAAGCTAGATAGTGCAATTTAAGCATCAGAAATGCTTCCTTATGAGTAATATTCAATAATCTCTTGCTAACCTCTAATAAAAACAAACTTTTCAATGTTAGATCTACACGAATATAAAGTAGCTTACAAAGCTACTTCATAAGGTAGCTGGCTAACACCACCAGTTTAGCTGTTGTTGCATGTGTTTATTACTATTATGACAACCTAATCATAAAAACAACTTTGGTGAGCTACAAACAGAAATGTATAAAGGTAAAGGTACACTTAGTGATTTTAGTTAATTTTAGCGAAAGCTAGATACTTTTCAAAATGACTATTATTAGTAGGAGTACTAGTAGCAGTAGTAGTAGTAGTAGTAGTAGTAGTAGTAGTAGTGGTATAATAAAAAAAAACTTTTAAAAGTAAGAAAAAGACAAGTGTTAAGAAAAAAATGTTAGAATATTAATCCTAAGACAAGAAGTCTGATTGGCTGAATGTTGCTGGACTGGTTTCCAGAGTCTGAGGGCTCCATGGAGACGATCATTTTATTAAAGTTAATAAAGAAATATGAGGTAACCTTTGTTAAATATTCTTAAAAGCTTTTAACTGCACCTTTAACTGCCTTCTGAAAGGGACATAGTGTCAAGTACAGTATAATGTAATATTTAAGCTGTGCATTATGCAATTATCGGCACATGCCTAACGTACAAAGTCCTGAAATCCAACATGTAGTTAAAATAAAGGAGAAAGGCATAAATATCAGTAAAAAAAAAAGAAAAGAAAATATAGTAGTAGTGGCCTGTGTATGCATGAGATCACATCTCACCCATCCATGTCTTAAGTGCATAAATGTGAAACACTTCTGTTATTATGAATGCATATACTGTATGTGAGCACATACAATACTTTTTTACATAATACTCACTGTGACGTATTTACAATAGTGTGTGTGTGTGGTTTTTTTTTTCTTCATTTAAAAGGATGAACATTCGACCTGTAGTGTTTCTCTTCCTGCACAAATCCTATACAAATGGTCCAGCTGATGGAGATCTTGGTTAGATGAATCATGTACGATAAACTCAGATTAAAATAAAGGTAGATCTTAGTATGTGATGCTGGAGGCCATCTTATAGCTTTTTTTTTTTTTTCAAGTCTGTCTCAAATAAAAATTGAGGTGCATATAAGTGCATTACAATACTGTAGATCGTGGTCGTTATAAATTTTCCTGCTCTGCACACCGATCTTGAAGTTTGTCACCTGGAACACAAGTACAATGTAAATAGTCATTCAAATATAAATAAAAACATTTAATTTAACTCTTTTCTTTCCCTGGGAATACCCGTGTGGCTAGATCTGGTTAGTCATAATGTAGCTCCGATTAGCCTTATGACTAGTTCCAAAGGGGGGAAAAAAGAAGTTAAATTTGTACTAAATACAGGTTAACTTTGAAAGATACCAACACTATACTGTATATCTCAATGCAAGCTTCATATGAGTCTCAGCTGAACTTCGGGAATGCATTTGTGCACGGAACGAGAGTTGTAGATTTTGGCCCCCATTACTTACAATGTACTCGGGTTCCCGATGACAAACTTCACATTCAATGTGCAGAGCAGGAAAACTTGATAATGACTGAGACCTATGGCAAATTACTTATATGCACCAGAATTTTGATTTAAAAAATCCAAACTATACCTTTAATCTAAAGGTAACTGGGCATTCTAGGCAAAAAAAAGAAAATATACAGGTACTACAGGATACTGTGAAATAGCTCTAGTATTAATTGCTAAACTTTACCGGTATCATAGCTGGGTGATAGCGTAATGTGTTAACATAATGATGCATAACGATCAGTGCGTAAATAGCTCTGTTGCTACTAACAGTAATAAGTAGCTTACTTGACATTAATTTTACTTGTTTTTATAAGCAAAAATCTTTGAACATACACATTTTCAGATTATGGCTTCACTTTTTTTTTCCTTTTTTTTTTTTTTTTTGGTGGTAGTGATTTATATCATGTAGCATGAAGTGATATTTTCCCCTTATTGTTCTTGCAGTGGATATTTCTGTAAACCAATGCAAGCTCACAGGGTTTCAAGCAAAATAAATGCCTGAAGTCAGTTACTGGGCGCTTTTATCGTCCTGTTTTTCCTTTTCATTAAATGCTATTGCATGAGGTGAAGTGAAGACTGCAAATAGTGTCCCATTTTTGGCTTTTTTTTTTTTTTTTCTTTCAAAAAAACAAAAAAACGAATCCATCGGGTCCGTGCTAGATTACGATGAGGTATTCTGAGGCTTTGGTGTACACCACATGGCAGATGATTTGCTCACGAACACCATACTGCGGCACCACAAATACCAACACCACCATTTTAAAGCTGAACGATGTTTCTGCATGTTTTCTCATATTTTTTTTTTTTACATTTTTTTTCATATGAAAATAAATGAGCTTGAAGGCTGTGCTCGTACGGATCATCAGACACACTCGGGACGAGCACGAGAAGTGGATGTGGCTTCCACACACACAGAAACACAAAGCACGGGTATAGTAAGAGTTCTGGTTTCGAGGTCTGTCCTGTTTTCCGTCTGAAGAGAGTTCCTGAACAGTTTGGCCTCAAGGAGCCGGCTTCTGAGGTGTGGCCAATATCACACACTTAACAAACCTGCAGAAGTCAAATGTGAGTGCGTGTGTGTGTGTGTGTGTATGTGTGTGTCTTGTGAGAGTTTAATTATTCTGTATTTGTGAATATTATTCTGTATAATTATTACTATAATTCAACCATGTCCAAGTCTGGACCAGTATACACTCTCAAAATAGACAATACTAAACTGTACCTTTCCTTCTTGCTAGGTGGGATGTTTGAGATTACATAAGCCTTCCTACCTTTTAGTGCAACAACAAAAAACGCTTCACCTGGATATCGCAAATCTGAATACTGGTACCAAGAAGAGACCTAAACTTTGAGGACCAGTATTTCACATTTCTTTCTTTATTTATTCATTTTGGCCCTTTGTTGTTCCTCCCATGCTGCTGAGCAGTTCGGCTGAAATGTTCTGTCGTTTCTATAGCGAGAGTGCGACACCCAACCCTCCTTCTTTCTCATCCAGGCTTTGGGCCCGGCAGCGGCTGAGTAATTTGGAACAGGCATATGGTTAAGAGCCTTGGCCGATGGACGAAGAGTGGCTTCGAACCTCTGATCCACTGATCAGCAACCTAGAGCTTTAGCCGCCACTGCTCCTTTAATCAGTTTAGTAATACTTTAACGATACACTGGATAAAATATATTAAATGTATACCAGTGACAAGGAAAGTTACAGTTTAGTACTAGATGATTTCTGAGAGTGTACAGGCAGTAAAGCTATTTCCCTGAACTCAACCCTGTGAAAGCTAGGCATGTGCGGATATCAAATGCTTGTATCGCGATAACCGACTAATCTTTTATTGCAGTTTATGACATCACGATTGTTCATTAAAATGAAATGACTTTTTAAAAATATGTCGTTTGGTAAACAGAATGCTGCCTTGTAAACGGGACAGGTTTTCCCCTTCCCGGTGCCCCTAATGTGGCCTACCTAGGCAGCCTCCTCCTGAGTGGAGCACAGGGGTATTCTTCAATAGTGATATATTACTGATCATCAGCACATGCCTAGAGGAAACTTGCATTAATCAGAAGATAGGCAGTGCTAAATTAATTAACTACACACATCTATTGTATATATATTCTGCAAAAAATAAAAAATAAATAAATACATTCCAGCACAATGGAACAACTCCATAGATTGCATTTGGATGAATCTGACCACGGATAAAGAAGTTAGGCTACGTCTCAGTACTGTCCTTAACACACCCTCAGTGACTTGCCCTCCTACCGCTGGCCATTTTTCACCATTTCCATTTTATTCCAAATGACATAGTGTTTTCAGTTCTTAGCTTTCTAAAGCGTATGTAGTTGGCCCTCTGCCTTTCTAGATAGACCTTTGATAGAAGGATTCTCCTAAAGGAAATAAAGCTAAAGAACCCTTTATGTTTTTGGATTTAACCTGAGCGTAGCCATGAGAAGGTCTCCAGCTAAAGTTGTGTATAGAATTAGATTAATTCTGCTGAGTTAGCAAGCTTGCTAGCTACCCGCATGCTAACTTGCAGCTAGTCAGAATGCTAGTTTTATGCGTAACATCAAGCATATGGCGTTTTACCACAACGTTGACATGTTTCACTAGACGTCTCATTTGTTGTTTATGATAAATGTCATATAAGCGTAATTTTAGTCAAACGCAGTGTCTTTTTTTTAGCAATTTTCCAGCATATCTGAGGTAAATGTTGGTATTCCTGATTGAATTGTCCTATTGTCTTTGTCATTTCATCTTTCCTTGACAAATACCTGTCTGTTTTGAAGACTTAGTGATGCTAGCTAGCTATAGTGTTAGCCTTACAGTTTACATTTCCTCATTTCCAAGCAGCCTCATCTTCACGTGTCGGGCTTTCTAAAATGTTAAAAGTAGATATTCAGAAATAATCAATAGATTATTGACATTTCTGAGGTATGAGGGAAAGCCAACCAGAACGTCTTAAAAACAGTACTGAAACACAGACTTGAACCATGCCTGCTCAGTGTGTATGTAAGATATGGTGATTTTATGTGTGTCTGTGTGAGTGTATATGTGACTGTGTGTGTGTGTGTGTGTGTGTGTTCCTGTATGTAGTTATCTCTCCCTGCTCTCAGTTAGAAGGTCCAGGGTCTGCCAGAGGCATGGTGTGTAGCACCTCGTCCAGGAGCTGCAGGGCACGGTGGAGATGCACCTCCACCCAGCAGGGTGTGTGTGTGATGCTGTGGCGCGGGTAATCGGGTCCCCAGCCCTTCACGAAGCTCAGACGCAGGATACACAACCTGCGCAGGTCGTCCACGCCGATGCCTGCGGCTGCTGACAGACCTGCAAATCAGAGCATGACTCGGTACGGGTTCGAAAGAAATAAGATTCCTGTGCAGATTCAGTGTAAGCATTTGAGTTGTGAATATTTTCTCACTCCTGGTTCAATCAGCTGGATTTTGATAACAAGTTTATTACTGTATGAAGTCTGGTTCCTGCGATATGGACAAGACGAGTTTGTTAACAAGGAGAGTCTCAGTAGAAAATGAGAATTTCGTGATGTTGAAAGAGAAAGAGGGAACCCTCAGCCTCATTGTTACACCAGGATTTCCCTGCTACCACTAATAATAACTTCACCAGTAGTGCAGGTTTATAGCAAAATAATAATAATAATAATAATAATAATAATACATGTTTTTCTATCACCTATAACTGTCGTACCCACACACCATATTTCTACACATGTATACTTTAATATTTTTATACCTCACAGTTTACAATTTCATTACATACATTCTGTAAATCCTGTGTAATTTATTTGTATCTTTCTATCTTAGTTCTATTTTTAATTCTATTTTATACAACTTTGAATTGAAAGTTCTATAGGCACACCATGGTGGTCTCACCACAGTGGCCTCGCGCCTTTCAGGGTCGATTCTGGCCTCGGGTCTATGTGCATGGAGTTCTCCCCGTGCTTGGTGGGTTTCCTCCAACAGTCCAAAAACATGCAGATTAGGCTAACTGGTGTTCCCAAAATCCGCATAGAGTGTATGTGTGTGTGTGTCCTGTGATGGATTATCACCCTGTCAAGCGCCAAAATATGATAGGTCATATAGGGTCAAGTACAATTTCACTATTAACTCGTAGAACCTTACTATTTTGTACTAATAATAATAATAATAATAATAATAATAATAGTTGTAATATGAAGACACTATAAAATAACCATAACACCATATGGAATTATGCAGGGCAGACCCAGACTAAGAAAAAAGTTAAACTGAAACTTATCCTATTTTTCTAAAGCTTCAGAATTAAATTTCCCAAAGAGACTGAACAAAATCTCTAAATTATAAACTACTCGTCTACTCCTTATTTTTAGTCCAACTTACAGATTTAGATGCATAAATAAATATATAGACAGGCATTAAGCTCATTGTTCACATTTGGCAATTTTTATTCAATCCAGCATGTCCAAACCTTTGACCAGTGGTGTATATTAAGTCCCTGTGCAGCATACTGTATATAGAATGTGTTTCGTGACTGTCTCCTGTTAGTACTCACTAATTGCAGGAGCGATGCCCCCGACGCTCCCTGGACCCGGGATGTTCCCTGCCACGGCGGCTGCCTGAGCCGCTGCTGCTGCCTGAGCCGTGGCTGCCTGCTGCTGCATCTGCCGATGGCACTGACGCAGATCAAACACCTGCGCGGGAACAAACAAACTGTGAGCGTCTGCTCTGGTTCTACACTGTAAAAGCAACCATTATACCACTATCACTGTAAGCAATTATCTGTGATGTGAAAGTGTTAAAGTTTTTTTTTCTTTTAAATACTTGATGTAACTTACAAGCACAAAATCCTCTGAACTCAAAACTTTCCCTGCAGTGCAACCTTTAGACACTGACTGAAACCTTCTTCCATACACTTTAAAAGGTCTCCTCGCCTTTTTATACATTACTATGGCTCATTAAATGTTTTAATCTATTTAATGTTAGGTTTAAATTATGCAGAGTGTCCACTATACCGTTTAAGCCCATATGTACAAATATCAAATTACACTTTTAAACATCATCATTTATCAGTCTGTGTCCTTCAGACCTAATGCAGGCTCTGAACAAAGTGATTTCATCTGATATCTTATACACTGATCTGTACTGTATATGGTCTAACTACAGTATGTCCACCTTGATGTAGGCTCCTGGGTAGATCTTGTGGACGGCATCCCCCGGCGCTCGTCCCGCCTCTCTGTCCAGGTAGTAGCTCTGAACAAAAACCGCGTGATCGCTCAGACATCGCATCCACACATCGCCCTCGCCTCGACACTCCAGCTGCACGCCTTTACCTATGTGTAACCTGCCAGACGATGGACAAACAAACTAGCGTGAACGACTGAACGTGATAGAATGTACACCTGCTCCCAAATAGGGTGTCTGTCATCCGCAAACGAAGGAAGTGTACGTGGTACAGACCTGGCCCTCTCACTGGCCTCGGTACGGTGAACGTTACTGAGCTGCCCGAGGCAGAAACGATCTCCTCCTGATGGATCCACGTAGCCATCCACCGTCACCACGGGACAACTGGACAACACCTTAAACATTTCTCCAACCTGAACGTCCATCTCAAAGTACGAGATGGAGCACCAGAACTCTGGACCTGTAAAACCAGACATAAATTACTTAGAGAGAAAGGTTTTATTCTGGATTATTAAGCATACAGTTGTTAAAAGCAGAGAAGTACCTGGATGGTTGGAGACTGGCGGAGGGAATGATGACGAACTGTGATGCTGAGACCCTAAAATATCAACACAGCACACACAAGACTATAGTGTTAGTTACCAGACATCAACTACAGTTCGATCCAAGTTCCATTAAAAACTTTTTTTACATTTCATTACTTACAGTAGTGGGGGTGGTGGAGAGGAGGCTGGTGGCCGCGGCTGCTCTGTTGGCGTCCTATAGGAGTGTAAGAGGCCGTGCTGCTGCCCGTCCAAGTAGCTGAAACATTTTAGACAGCAGACTGGCAGTGAACACAACAGGAAGGTTAATATTTGATAGTCCTGAAATAGTCCTAGTGGTCGTACCCAAGTGTGGGATAACCAGCTGTTAATAACATTGAAGCAGAGTTAGAAAGCATATGGGCCACAACCTCAAATGATTAGGCTGATTTTCGCTAGCTCACAGAGTGCCTATGTGAGAATATCACTCTCAGGTAGCGAGGGTTCAGTAATCCTTAAGAAGTCGGAGTGTTTTTACTACTGAAATTAACCTAAACTGCCTCTATGATGTAAAACGTATATTAAACCACCACATATACACCGAGCAGCCATAATACGAACCCCACAAATAGGTGAACTGACTAACAATTATTATTAAATATACACCAGTAAACTGGTGAAAGGATTATAGTCACCATTCCAAGTCTCATTTATCCCTGTCCATCCATCCATCTATCTAGTCTGGATGTCCAGACTAGACTACACCTCTGTAGTCTCTGTAGTCCAACTAGAGACTGTGGAAGCCAATGGTGACCATTGAACCTTCGGTCAACACCCGCACACTACAGGAATTTGGGAATGCCAATTAGCCTTATCTGCATGTCTTTGGACTGTGGGAGGAAACCGGAGTACCTGTAGGAAACCCACCAATTACAGGGAGAACATGCACACAGACCCAGAAGTGGGAATCAAACATCGACTCTGGAGGTGCAAGGCTTCAGTGCTAACCACTAAGCCACTGTGCTGCCATTCATGCCTGTGTGTGAGTAAAAGTCAGCTTGTCAAGTCTGATCTCACAGAAAAGCCAATGTAGCACAAAATTGCTGGAAAAAATGTAAATGCTGACTATGATAGAAAGTACAATCAGTGCATCACAGCTTGCTGTGTATGGGGTTTAGCGGGCAAAGAGTTCAAAGTTATTGATCCAGACTCCAGGTTCCCAAGTGTTCATGAAATGTGCTGGACAAACAAATCTGACCCATGGAAGTCCCAACCCAAAACCCACAGCACCCAAAGGATCCGTCCCAATGACAGACAACACAGCAGACCACTATAGGTCTTGTAGAGTCGTGCCTCAAGGGGTCAGAGCTATGCAATGGGAACAAGGAGAACCTACACAATACTGAGCATGATGTTCTGGGTTTTCATTTTCAAGGCTGATTGGTGTGCATGTTTTCCAGAAACAGTTTAGTGTCTGGTCAAAATATTGTTCAATAACAATGCTGATATTTGTTGACCGACTTGTGTTTGAACTTCTTCCAAATCGGATCTGTGCCAGAACTGGGTCAGATGTTACAGTAGATCCAGAAATAACAGTATACTTGGTTAACTCTGTTTTGGTGCAGATCTTTAAAACAGATCAGTTCCAGTATTGAGCTGCTGCATATAAAGATACCAGGCCAGATGTGTCATGAGGACCCGGAGCGCTATGTTTGGTTCTAATCTGATGCATTCAGCACTGTTAACTGGGTTGATAACTACGACTTACTGTGAAACGAGCCCTGTGCCTGTGTGTGTTTGGAGTTGTTGTAGCCGTTCTGAGTGGGCGGGACCTGAGGGGGCGTGGATGGAGGAGGGGTCGGGGCCATGACCTGAGCCTGAGGGGATGCGATCTGCAGGAGACCCTCATTGTGACCGCCCTGCATGGACATCATCGAGCCAGATGCTAGGGAAAAAGGACAGCTCCATAAGTACCAGAACCGTCACAGCGTTATAGATTTCTTTTAGTATGTTACGTGCTCAAGATCTTACTGGTTGGGGAGAGGGGCATGTTGGGGTAGAGGGTGGCAGGCGGAGGGCACCGTGCTGCTTCAGGGGGCATCTGTAAAGGTGGAAGGGGTGGTGGGTAATGCTCCGATCCAGGGTGCTTCATCGCCCCCTGGTGGTCTGACTGTGAAGGCAAACCGGGAGGAACATCCATCTGGACGCAGTCGTGGGTGTACTCCTCTTTGATCAGTCTTCCAGAGATAGCTGCGGTACAGGGCAGCCATGATGACGAATAAATAAATAAATAAAAACATGAAATAATGCACTGTAAGTGAAAATATTCATCTTAGTACAGTTAATAATGCCACTGACTCACCTGTGTTCTGTAGGCTGAGGCCAACTAGTGATAGGGATAAAAAGACAGAGAGAGAGAGGGAGAGCAGGAATAACATTAGAAATCCAGATCATAAATCATAAATTAGACTACCGGAGAGGTCCA
>JAQQZT010000021.1:4352211-4362974 GCA_030068275.1 Clarias platycephalus
GCTTTCAGCTTTACCCATGATTACTGACTGCTACAAGACATCACAATAGACAACACACACACACACACACACACACAAATATGATGAGTGATCTGTGACAGCTGAACAAAAACCTTTGGAACCAAAGCTGTCATGCAGCCAGACGCAAAGAACCCACATATCTATACAGTTGTATAGAACCAGACATAACGAGACATCTTAAAGAGACAAGCAGTCCGTGGCAACACTGTGATTCTTACAGATGGATGTGAAATTAATAAAACACAATCCAGACCGTCATTCGGATGCACTGCTACAGTCACTGTAACAAATCAAACCTCAAGATTTGGCGATTAAATTGAGTCAAACATAATACAGAAGGCCATCGAGATCTGCAGGGAATTGTGACCAGAACCCTCTTAAACAAAATGCCGTAGTATTTGCATGAAATCTACACACAATGAGTCTGTAAATTTTGAAGCATCTCTAAATTACTTAGTGTATTGTTTATGGAATGACGAGACGCAAAAAATGTCTCTCTTGATAATCCACCGTAGTACCCTGGTGTGTGAGGCCAGACCAGGTGGGATTTTAGCTGAGACCCGGGCTCATGTTTATTCAGTCTGCACTTTTTAGCCCACTTTGAAACCTCAAAACAACTCAACAGAAATGGGTCATCCCAAAAATTATAGCCATCGAGGCCACATTTGTCAACTTTTTCTAGAACGAACAGAATTATGGGACTGTGAAAAGGACACTCCAAAGCAAGAGACCTTATAAAACTCTAGGGAAAATGAAGGGAACCAATAGGTTCAGTAACTAACATGCACAGCACTTCTTTGTTAGAGCTCTGTTAGAACTTGAGGCGGATCAATCGGCTAGGCCAGGGGTGGCCAACCCTGGATCCTCGAGAGCATGATTTCCAATTATCCCTGAACAACTCACTGCAGATAACTCGTTCAGTCAACTATGCCGGAATCTGGAAGATACCATCTTAGATGAGGGTGGAATGGGTGAAGACGACTTGGTGAATTGGTATCGTCCAGCTTCTTATCGACTAAACACACCTGATCCAGGTAATCAGCAGTATGTAGTTCAGATATAATTGGAAAGCATGCAAGGCTGCAGCTCTAGAGGCTCTCCCTGGGCCAGGCTGTGATCAAGGAGATACAGAACCTCCGACTCTAGCACCCTTTGATGTTCCACAGAGACTCTGTAAAAGCGCTGGCGGACAGCACTGCAGAAGATGGTGTCTGAGACGGCATGTCTGAGACCAGTGATGGAAATCCGCTAATCGGTTTGATCACCTGAGGGAGGTACTTGAATAACGCAGGAAGTTTTCCTACTAGCACTGTATCATCATGTTCGCATTGACCCGCTTCATTCATTCGGTGAAGAAATCGTTTTGTAATTGCCACAGGTACTCTTTACATTTTCCCCCTGCAATGCTACAAGCAATCAGTTAGAAACCTGGGAAGACGCACCCATATGAGATCCAGAGTTTATTTCATCTTTACAGTGAAAGTATACTTTGAGCAAACGAATCTCACACCGTCGAGTTAATCTTTTCTGATCACTTCGTATGGACCAGGAAATTTTAAATGAAAATTGGAGGTGGCAAGAATGCCATTATCTGATCCCCAGGACTGAAAGCACAATGTTCAGTGATCATACAGTTTGTCATTTTGGTTTGCAACTCAAAAAGTTTCCATTTTGGACCAGCTCGTCAGCTTCATAAAGACGTCATTGAAACCTATTGACATAAATATTTAACGCCTTCCATACCACACATTTAGCTTGCAACAACGCCAAATTACTTTGCATGGTGTGTCCAAATGCAAGGGCACTGGGATTAAACCCTGTGCCCTCCTGGATCACATCTGTAGCCACCAATATCAGTCAGGGCAAACCCTCCTCACGGTCTCGACTTGGCTCTACACAGCATCCCTTCAGCGTAGACTTGAATGCCTGATGAAAATGCTCCAACACTTCCTGATGTTGAGGGTGATGAGCAGACACTTTTACGTTTAATCTTTCACACCTTTGCTCAGGAAGTGCATTTGTTAGACGTGAAATTAGTTCCCCAATCTGACTGAATCTCGCTCACTCTCAGTCATCCTGTATTCAGGGTCGTGGGTACCTGAAGCCTATCCCAGGAGGCTTAGGGCATGAGGCAGAGTACGCCCTGGACAGGGTGCCAATCCATCGCAGGGCACACACTCACAGACTCATTCACACACTACGGGCAATTTGGGAGGAAACCGAAGTACCCAGAGGAAACCCACCAAGAACAGGGAGAACATGCACACTCCATGCACACAGCGCCGGGAATCGAGTCTGGCCGGGATTCGCCTGGCCGGGAATCAAACCGGGACCCTGGAGGTGTAAGGCGACAGGGCTAACCACCACACCACCGTGCCGCCTTCTAACTAAATCGCTTTTGGTAATTCAAATAAAGAAACGCAGTTGAGTTGGTGGCCTTTACAATGTTCTTAGTCTGAACAGACTGACTTTTGAATGAGACAGTGGCTCCACACAATCAATAACAATAATAACAGGGCGAGGATTAACTGGGTTTTGGCACCTGATTAGGGTTTCATGTCAGCTAGCATGTACAAGTCTTCACATAAGCAGAGACGGCCTTTTTAAATCAAAGCCAATTAAAAAATTTATTTTCAGTACCATTTTTTTTGGCCCACAGAGGATACTACAACATGCCATGCAAGCTGGCTTTTAGAACCACCATGGCGTGGTACCTACCTACTGTATGAAGTAAAGTGTCTCCTTTCATTACACAACCAGGTGTTGGTCTTTATCAAATAGGTGAAGGAGCTAAGCAAAGGGTCAGAGTTTTGTTCCCAACTGATCTCAGACCACTGGCCAAGTTAATCAAATTCAAAGAGAGCATTTTGTTTCAGCAGCCCCAGTTGAATCATGACTGGCTGCCCGAGTTAAAGATGGTGAGATGACGAAGATGGTGAGAGTCCAAAGCGGTATGGGAGACAGGCAACTCAACAGACCACACATGATTTTCCAGTATTAATGCCACCTCATTTAACCAGAGTGAAAGATATACCCCCAACAATGCTCCACTTTCAAATACTTCTAAAAAGGCATGCATATACAGTACGTTGGAAATAAACAAGGAAAACTCTGTTCACTAACATCCTCACAGAGAAACAGATCACAGGGTTTATCTGTTAATACCAAAATAGCCAGTGATGAATGCTTAACAGAACATCTGGTCTTTTCTTTGCCTCTGCATATACAGTATGGCACTCCAACTTCCAATGCCTCTGACCAAAATAATAATTATAAATTTGATCTGGTCCCAATGTTGTACGCAAGGGACGCTTCTCTAGGGTCAGAGGTGAGTCAGAACCCACAAAGATTTAGCAGTGCATTATCACTTATACGCTCCAGATAACTGGATTGTATGTATCAGTGCCAATGCAGTGGTTTTCTTTGCCGTATTAATACAAGACTGGGCACAAGCAAGTACATTTTACAATGACCTCCTTGGCAAACTCTGTATAGGTTTGGGTTGCACATTTATGCATACGCTTATAGGCTTATAGGCTTTCAGTACTGCTGACTTTTACGCAGAGAAGGCTGATTAGGACTCCTGCACTCTCCCTGATCAATCACGATGCGCTCCGATTCAGGCCAACCAATAGCAACGGCCACATCTTGCAATTAATTAAAGTACATTTAAATTAACATTCACTTTCTCAAACTAGAATTATTTTAAATTAGTGGTTTATACAAACACTTTCAAATAGATATAGATATACCACACTTAATTAAATTATATCCGCCTTATAAACATCATTGGGCATAGAGCTGGCACCCCGACCCCATAAGTAACTGCCACAGAAACGACGGATATATCTCCAGGGTGGGGTCGCCCAAAGTGCCGGATGGCGCGTATGCGGACCTACTTAAAAAACACAGCTCCATTTCCATTAGTTAAAAGAGGTCTGTACAACGTGAATCCTCATCTTCTAACAGCTACAAGTGGAGACAGGAGTTATGCAGTCTAAGCCAAAAGTAGGTGCAGTCAACCCTTGCAGTTAAAAATTGCCTGTGGCCTCAGAGGTGTTCCCGAGACAACCGCTTTACCCACTTTCACCATACAAAAATAACAAACTAAAAAAGAAAACAAAAGATCAATACACACTTAGAACCCAGCGCTATGCCCAAAGGAGATGGTTTCCCAAACAGAGCTGATTAAGTGGTAATCCTGCGTTTAACTGCGTGAAGCCAACAACATCACGGAAGTGTACTTCAGCTTCACAGGACTCTTTTCCTAAAAACAACATGGTGTTAGTCTTTCGGGCTGCTCCAGGTGAGGGGTCGCCACAGCGGACTATCCAATCCGCACATCAGCTTGGCAGAAGTTTCACACCGGATTCCCTTCCTGACGCAGCCCTCCCTACTTCCAAACTGCGACAAATAATTTACTGATATTGTGCAGAGAGGAATAAAAAAATAATTTACTTAGAAAGAAATATGCGCTCCTCATTTGTCTGGGAAATCGAAACTGAAGATAATAAACTATTAAACCATCAATAGACAAATCCCAGAAGAAACGCAGCAGACACTGAGGGAGAACAAGGCTTTTTAAACTCCAGTTTCACTTCTGCACCAGGGAGCCTGGCTAGCAATCAAGATCTACAACACCTACAAGCCACCTGTACTAAAAAAAGACATAGAAAAGGAAAGAGTGGACTGCCTAAGCCCCATCACGAACAACTTACTGTCTTAGACGTCCTTAAGGTGCCTCCTGAAAGGGACACACTTTTTAAAATCTAGGAACTACAAATAGTGTCAGAAAGTTGAACCGTTCCCTCACCTGCCTCTCTTGGTCCAAAGTCAAAATGCGATAAAAATGGTTGCTTGGTACCATAACAATCTGTATACTCTTCTGTCCTTAAGAGTTTCCCATCTTGGAAAATGTACAGTTTAACCTCAGACCGTTTCAAAGCACTGACACTGGAGGCTCCTTCCAAAAACATCAGCTATTACCCAGATTTATTGTAACCACTTCCCAAAGACCTCCAATGGGGTTAAGGTCAAGGCCTATGTTCAAGTTCAATTTCAAGGTCAAGCAGGCTTTTATTGTCATTTCAACCATTTCATTTCAACTATGTGGTGTCCAGTTCACGTGTGAAAATGATACCTCATGCTCCTTGAACCACTCTTACCCTGTCTGAGTCCTGGAATACTCCTGTGCCATCAAGGAACAAAAACTCCATACTGTAGATATGATAACCTGGTCATTGAGGTCATCAGCTGACTTCATTTTATTGCCACATAACGTTGCTGAGTCTAGACTTGTTGAATTGATATGATGCAACTTCACCAAATGTTTAAGTGATCTCCGATGACATTCATGCATGTTTTCCTTTTTTTAGACCATGTTTCCTTTGTAAAGTTGATGGTTCAGCATTATCCTTCCAGGTTTTAATAAAGTCCTGGACAGTTCTTAACCCAACTCCAGTAATTAAGCAACCTTTTCAAAATGTCAAAACATGGTTGTGTAGGAAATGAGAAGCTGCTCACTGCATCATTTAGGCTTAAAAGAATTGTTGCCAGCTGAAACATATGAATTACTGCAGTAATTATTCCATTAAGGAAATACAATAAGTACTTGATTATTGAAATCTAATTGGTGACTTTTTTTTCCCAAGCAATGTATTAAGCTTCTGTTAAAGATGATCAATCTATACTTTCAGACCAATTTAAACTGAGAATTTGATCAACGTCCACGTATCTACACTCACCTGTAGTCTTCCGTCTAGCGTCCTCTGGATGGTGACACACTTGCTGGGATGGACGCCGTTGGTGGTGATGGCTGTGATGAGCGAGTCCAGCTCATCCTTCTTCTCCTTCAGTTTCTTGACGAGGCTCTCGATGGCCCTCTTGGCGAAGCCCTCGTTCTCGCCGCCCTGTCTGTGGCACATGAGGCTGTGCACGATGCTGAGGCAGGCATCGTTACTGCTGGGGGGGTTCACCGACATTCTGCTGCTCACACACACACACACACACACACACACGAGCGCATATACAAGAATACAGGTGTTACCACAGAAACATACCGCACACACACACGTCCACCCACACTAAACCTTCTGCGATATTTTATGTGGTAATAATGATCTAAAAATGTAATGATGAAGTGGAAATGAACCAGGAATAGAAACTGGGGAATCTGTGGCATGCGGAATTTCCAGATATAGCAACATAAATTTGTCTCATGCAGGGTTGAGACCATTTGAGAACGTTTGAGGGATGCACATGACCTCCAGAAGGATTTTCACAAAAATTAAAGCAATGATATTTTAAACACTCTGATACAATGCCTCATCAATCATGACCAATCCATCCTAAACATCTGATTTATGGGGAAGAAAGCCAGTGTGTAATCATGAATGTTAGGATTATTAGAACTACTCACCACTGCTCGTGTAAACATAATAGACTACGACTTTGTACGCGATTTCTATACAGTTAAAGACAAGTTCATGAGAAATGCGGAGAAACATTCAAACATGTCGTCGTACTTGAACGTATGACTGAGCGCTGGCCTTGGGCGTGATCTGTGTATGCCGCAGAAGTGTTTGTGCAGATTGCCTCTTTCATGGCTGAACAGAGATAAACACTCAGGTATTACTGTGTTATTGCATCATGTCCATTGCAGTGAAACAAGCAGCCGCCTGGAATAAAAGGAGATTCTGTATCCAGGAATGTGGGCGTAAAGACTGACCAATAATATCACTGCATCGATCTCAATCTTCGCCAAACTCCATCACTTCAAGGCAGTGTGTATCATGTGACAATTAGGATGGCTGTGTAGATTTATGTGTTTCTGTAGCAGTAAAGTTTGACATGAAACATCGCACTTTCTTCAAATGAGTGTTCTTTTGCGCTTAATTTGTGGCTGTCCACAAACTGTGCCCTCTGTAGCCCCCTGTTCATGCTGCAAGGCACAGAGATAGAACAGGGGGTAGTTGTTGTTGTTGTTGTTGTTGTTGTGCCATCAAGCCGGAGTTAGCAGATAGCCTACATAAACTACATAAAAATAGCGTAATAGATAGAATAATAGAACAAGTAAAACACAATGAGATCCAGGAGCTCGTTTACTCCAAGCAATGGACAAAATTTACAACCATATAATGGTATGGATACGGCTAGCAAAAGCACCTCAACACCTCGTTCACACACAGTGATTCTAAATAAAGTAGGTGTGGCCTCTGTGTCTGTCCTGTAAAAGTGAAGTAGGTGTGGTATCTGTGTCTGTCATTCTTACCTAAGTAGGTGTGGTCTCTGTGTCTGTCATTCTTAACTAAGTAGGTGTGGCCTCTGTGTCTGTCAGTGAAAATAAAGTAGATGTGGCCTCTGTGTCTGTCAGTGCGAATGAAGTAGGTGTGGTCTATGTATCTGAAATTCTAAATGAAGTAGGTGTGGCCTCTGTGTCTGTCTTGTAAAAGTGAAGTAGGTGTGGCCTCTGTGTCTATCATTCTAATTAAAGTAGGTGTGGCCTCTGTGTCTATCATTCTAATTAAAGTAGGTGTTGCCTCTGTGTCTGTCAGTGCGAATGAAGTAGGTGTGGCCTCTGTGTCTGTCAGTAAAAATTAAGTAGGTGTGGTCTCTGTGCCTGTCATTTTAATAAAAGTAGGTGTGGCCTCTGAGTCTATCTGTCAAAAAAAAGTAGGTGTGGCCTCTGTGTCTGTCTTGCCTATGTAACTAGGGCAACGATGGACATGTTCTTATGATGACTGCTGCTCATAGCTTTCCACCCCTTATAGCCAGCACACTATTTGTTTTCTTTTGAAAATTAAACATATGTTTCATATTGAAATCTTGGTTTTCTGCATCAGATTATCAATCACACATGGAAATGAGTATTACAGTAGATCTCCTGCAGAGGGAATGACTTTATCCAGAGGTTCATACTCCGTGTGCATGTTTACTCTCTGGCCCCTACGGAAGGCACATGTATGGTGCTGTATGATTAAAAGCCCGGTCTGGTTTGGTGTTTACCCTTTTCATTAATTCATCAGTTCGTTAAGGGACGAGCTCAAGCAGTCACACACACATACACACACACACACCTGATCAAACCAATCAGATTTACACATTCTGTCTTTGATTTTCACTACATTTAATTTTTTTTAAAGAATGCTTTGAATATTATTTCATCATGTCGAGACTTTGAAATGGGCACTAGTTAAAGCCACTGGGGTGGAAAAAAAAAAAAAAAGCTGTAAATAGCAACCATACGGAACAGCCTACGCAGTCTGGCACAGCATCCACAATCACATCACATTCTCTGCTGCTACACACACCTTATCATGTCGACCGCCGTATAGGACCGAATAACATCCATCCAGTGCCTCCTTATGGTTTTGAGCACACTGACCTTTCTGAAGTAGTACAGCCCTCATGCTATCTCAATCAATCATTCACCCGGCATCATTTTACTCCAAATCATCGCTTTTGATAGATCTATTTGGTCTTTTATCCCACATAGAATTACGATCTGTTTTTTAAGCTTGAGGTTGTCTTACCTTTCACCGTTACCCTCGATCATCAGATCGAACTTGTTTATATGAGAAAAAGTGAATTGCGCTCATAACGCTCACAGGCTATTAGCAGGGTTTGCCATACGGCAACGTCAGTGAGGCTTCAACCACTAATGAAGGCTGATGTGAAAGGACCGGGGGGTCTTAAAGGAAAACTCCACCTTCTTCAAACATATTTTAATGGTTTACATTGAAATGTTTGCGCTGCGTTTAGTGATTCTGATGCAAATATGTTATTCCTGTGAGACGCCAGATGTTGTGCGCCGTTTATCGCTAGCGCGGTTACTGTACAACGATGCTTGATTTTCAACATTTTGAACGATCAAACATTAGATTTCACTTTAAGCTCCTGTATACAGCAGAGAATCATTGGAGGGTCGGCCATCCACAAGATGATGAACATGAAGCAGCGGTATTTTATTGGCATGAGAGTCGAAGCTGTTTTGTTTGAGCAGGGTGCACAGACGAGAAGGTGAGAGAGATTAATTACAATTTACGCGGCTTTTACATGCTTCTTCTCTCCTCCACTGACATCATAGGCCGTGACTCCCTTGTGATGAATCACTAAAGTGTATCAGGACGTTAATTGAGTCTCCGTGATCCTGCCAATGCCACATTAAGCCATTCAGACTGTGGGCAGATGTTCTCAATCTTGGCTGCTCAGTCAATCCATTTTAAAAGGCCAAAATTCTCGTGACCTCTCGCTCACACCACCAGCACGCAAATAATTCCAGTCGTGGGAAATTATAGCCCTACTATCACTGTTTGTAAGAGCACACAGCTGCAGACACGCTGTACTCACGACACCCTGCGCCACATAAACCCATTTGGGTAAACAGCACCAACGGTTCAGGTTCACATATTGCATTTTAGAATATTGTACGTATTAAAAACATACAGCTGAGAAGTTTGGATTTCAGCTGGGAAGTTTGGATTTTACACTACACACACTACAACGTATAGCATTAATATTGTATTTTGAACTTTTCCATCTGGAAATCATGGTTCTGTTGTTGCAAGGCTTTAAGATGACCTCTAGATTGAATAACATCTAATACTCTGATGGTTATATTATAAATAAAAATCTCTATAATAAAAATATCTTGCAACCCCTGAGAATCTATGATCGATAGTCCTGATGGCACATAATGTAAGCTGGAGGCTTCAACATCTGTAATCAGCTCCAGTCCACGTGTGGCCAACCCTTTTAATTATACCTGGATGTGTTCAGGTGTATTCAGTCAATCAGAAGCTGGAAGATACCAAATCACTTTGCGTTCCTCCATTCCACCCTCATCTAGGATTGTATCTACTCACTGCTGTAACCTCTATCAGGTGTGTTCGGGTCAACCAGAAGTTGGAAGATACCATCTTAGATGAGAGTTGAATAGGGAAGGCGAAGTGAATTGGCATCTTCCAGCTTCTGATTGCCTGAACACACCTGATCCTGGTAATCGGCAATGAGTAGTACAGGGATAATTGGAGAAGACGTAGGTCTGTTTTGGACACCCCTGCTCAAGCCTATTTTAAAATTGTAGGAGGGGAAGACTGGATGCCAGTTGGTTTGTCAGTTCTTGTCTAATTAATGCTGTTTTGTAAATAATATTACAAGAACTGCGAACAACTAAAGTAGTATACCAGGATAGGATAGTGTTAAAACGACTGTCATTCACACACTCCAGACAATTTGGGAACTTCAATTAGCCTAACCTGCATGTCTTTGGACTGTGGGAGGAAACCCATCACGCAACGGAGAACAGAACATGCAAACAGACCCCGAGGCGGGAATCGAACCCTCAACACTGTGCTAACCACTACACCATTATGCATACATAGATAATGATTATATCAGAGTCGACTCAGACAACAGTTAGGGATGGCAAGGATTGTTGTCACAGTTAATTATTTGTTAATTAGTAACGCTACTCCTACTAGGGGGCACTGGCGGCATTCCCGTCTGCCGGGTTCGATTCCCACCCAAGTGCGGCAAAACCCCAGCCACCGGTCCTAAACCTGGATAAAGTAGGAGGGTTGCGTCAGGAAGGACATCCAGAGGAAAAATCTGTGTGAAAGATCAGATGTGGCGACCCCACAACTAACAAGACTAACAACAACAGCAACTCAATTCAATTCAATTCAATTTTATTTGTATAGCGCTTTTAACAATTGTCATTGTCGCAAAGCAGCTTTACACAA
>JAQQZT010000021.1:4368226-4382941 GCA_030068275.1 Clarias platycephalus
TTTTGTACAGCACTTTGGTCAGCTTTGTTGTTGTTGTAAAGTGCTTAAGAAATAAAATGGTATGGTATGGTATGGTAGGAATAAATGTTTACATTTTTTTTAAAAAGGCAAACAATAATCACATCAGTCCTATATTAGGCATCGTGTGAGGAGATGTTCATTGTACAATGAACTTAAAGACTCCAGTGTGAGTGCTTTCTAGATCGGTCGGAGGTTTACTGACAGCTGCACGGCGTCTCTGGGTGGGTGCGCCGCATCATGTGGAACCGCAATCTGTGTTTTTCAGGGCTTGTTAACGTGACCTAAGGGGAACTCAAGCGAGGCTGCTGAAAGAAAAGACTTAAGCACTTTGAGGTGAAACTAATCGTAAAAATACAAATAGAAAAAAAATTAGTAAGATATTTAATTTTCTTTTTAATAAATAAAAATCAATGATAACTGTTGGCACATTTCTGCGGTATAAGAGGAATAAAACATGCCAACATGCTCTCTCATGAACAGTGTTGGGTGTAACGCGGTATAAAGTAACGCGTTAGAGTACTTGGATTACTTTTTTGATGTAACGAGTAATCTAACGCGTTAGGTCCGCCATTTAAGTACTCAGTTATTTTTTCAAAAATGTAATCCAGACAGCAGTCATTCCCAATCCGTTAGTGTGTGTGTGTGTGTGTGTGTGTGTGTGTGAATGTCGTCCTACAAGCCCCGCCCCCGATAACCCGCCCGCTCTGTTATTCCTGCTGTTATACCCCTATCTCACCTATGCGGTTTGACTATGCGAGGACGCGCGGAAAGATGGAACCCTAATCACAGCGCCAAAACTCGCGGTGAATCATGATGAACCGTACTTATGGTCACTGCGCCAAACCGCGTAGGTGAGATCGGGGTATTAGTAGTTAACAGATTATGGGCCAAACTTCACTGAGTGAAGATGGTAGAATAATTATAAAAGTCTTGACTAAAACAACATGCATGAGGAATCACAAAGGAGTTTTTTATTTTCCGCAATGGAAACGTACTCTTTTATCAGAAAGTAACGCTGTAATGTAACTGATTACTTTTTAAAGACAGTAATTCTGTAATGTAATTAGTTACTTTATAAAGTAACGTCCCCCAACACTGGATATGAACGATCGTCTGACCAGGCATGGGAACAGTAACAGCTCGACCGCCGGTGTTTTATTCTTTACTGTTAAAGAACATGTCATGTTATATTAAAGAACAAATAAACAGGAATGTACTCTGCTCTAGGCCAAGTATCTCTCTCTCTCCTTCGCTTTCTCTCTAAAAAAGCTGCTGCTGTATTACACGACATAGCATTTAAGTATAATAAAGCTAGCTCGCTTGGCCACAGGCTTACGATTATTATGAAAGATTTCTGCTAACGAGTTGAGAACTACGAAGGCGAGTCAAAAATTATCCGCATTCTGGCTGTAGAATTTATTTTAATTAACCTTTAGAAAAAAAACAAACATATAATTTTTTCACATAATCTACTTGCTTTCCAATAAACTTTGTCCGATTGTCAACAACCTTTTGCATTCCCTTATTAAGAAATGTGGACTGTTTTGGACTCGTGTATACTGTATGAGCATGCATCATATCAAATGCAATCATTATTTATTATTATGCATTTAATAAACTTGTGATTTTTCTAGTGCAAAAAAACAAACAAACATAGTCTTGCTGTACATCAGGCTCTTGGGCTGCTTTTGAACGAACACCAGCCACGGCGCTATACATCAGCCGTTCCTACGCACAGTCCGCCGCTTATACGCGGGAACACGCCACGGAACGCAGCGTCCGGTCCTAAGCGGCGGCTCGTCACGGCTTGCTAGGAGATCGAGTGGAAAACGCTCCGGATGTTTCCAGCATGGTTTTCCGGCGCGCCGTCTCCTTGGCAACGTTGTGGTTCAGCCTCCGTAAGCGTTCCTGTAACATGAAGATATAAACATCAGACTGAGTCATCAGGGAAGCCTGAGATCTGCAAAAGATTGTGTTTATCCTTCCTTACAATCTTAAACACACACTTCTTGGTTCCTATGATGGATTTCAACACACCATGAACAACCATTTAATTCATTATTTTCTTTTTCCCCCTCCCATAAATAAGGACATATTAAGAAATAACACACAACAGCAGCAGGTGATTATTTTCTTCATGATCATGTCGCACAATTTTACAAGTGAAAATAATCAACATGATGATCCGATTAAAAAAACAACAACAACAAATTAAAAAGATTTTTGACTCTAACTGTGGTGTACTGCAGCTTCCTGAAACTGCTCTCAGGATCACGAGACACAAGGGGGAAGTTGATATGGGTGTGTTGAAGCCAGAATGAAGATATGCAGACTCTAGATATGCTTTATAATCGAACAAGATGTGTAAATATACTGACTGGACTTAACGTACTTGTGCATTCTGTAGGATGTTATTGACCAGAACAACTCTGCGTCTGGCATTGAGCAGCTTCTTCACATACGGATCCAAGTCCAGGGCGACTTTCTGGTGTTCGTTAATTCTGCACAGCTCTAAAATCGAATGTGGTTTTACAATTTTTTTTTTAAAGGATTAAATAATTTCAAAAATTAAAAGTGAGCAGTAATTATATTTAATGCAATTAATTTTTTTTCATAGCACTTTTTAAAAGACATGTCAAATTACACTATATGGACAAAACTTGGTAGGTTTGGCCAAATACTTTTGTCCATATAGTGTAATAAAATAAACATGTAAGGAAATATGTATAAATAATATATCATGTGATCAGTTTGATTATATGAATGACGTCACCAGTTGCCAAGTTGTCAATGTGTTCTCGCAGCTCCACTTGACTTTCCCTGTGTATAAGAATAAAAAAAATTAATAAGGACTATTCTGTAAAAAACAAACAAAAACATTATTTTTTTTTGACAATTTGAATTTATGCGGGAATTTAATGACAGTAAACATACAGAAAACAAGTAAACAAAACGTCCAAGCCCTGATCTAACGTTAACCCTGTATCCCAGTCCGTGTCAATAAATTTTATTTAACCGACCTCACTGCATGCACATGCAGATCAAGCTGCTGGACTGCGGGTTTTAACAGATCCATGAGCCCTTCAGCCATCGCATCTTTCCCTGACGGAGTTTCTACAGCTGCGAGCGCCGCCATCTTGCCTGCGTCTTTGAAATCTCGCGATAAATTCCGAGACTACAGCCGGAACATTCCAACAAACTGTACTGTTACAGTTTAATCGTGGCGAAAGACCGACTTGTCAAATGTCCAATCAGAACCGACTATGATTGCCGGGTGAGCCAATCACAGCGCTGAAGACCGTACAGTGGGTGGGGGTTTAGCCTCCATTTTCCTGTGTCGCACCATTTTGTGATGAACCAGAAGAGAGAAGACGGATAGGATTGGGGTAGTTGTTTCGTTCGCCGTAAAGCTAGATAAATCTGTTAAGTCGGGTTTTTACTTTTCTAGAATATAATATATATATTTTTAAATACGAAAGAGGGGGAATATTATATAAACAAGACGTTTTATCGCTAGTTTTAAAAGAACAGCTGAGTCGGTTAGCTAGCAAGCTGAGCAGATTAAATATTAGATTACAACGCACAGATTCACAATCCAAGTAAGTGAAATTTCAGGAAATTATATTTAAATCTTTTACTGATTGGGTACATAATGTTTGGGTAAAAAAAAAAAAAAAAAAAAGGACTAGGACCAACTGTGAACTTGTGCTAGGTTAGCTAGTTTTTGCTAGCACGTAACGTTGTTACAGTAAAATGATTTCCTATCTTAGTTTTAAAACGTTTAAAGGTTTACACAAACAAATTTGTGTACCTAGTTGTTTAACAATTCATTATTAAACTAAATGCGGTTCGAATTGAATTTGTCTGGACATGTAGTCCACTTAATTTAGGGAAAGATGGCTGACTCATTGCCAGTGCCCTACATATGAGGAATCAGCATCACCTCCCGATACGATATTATCATGATACGTCGGTGTCCATCCGGATAATATTGCGGTTGTATATCACAATTAGCACGATTTTATAAACTTCCTAATTCGATATTACATTTTGTTACAGTTTTAAGACCAGTAACCTTAAAATAGAGTCTCAACTCGAATGTTGTATACCTTTGCTTCATTCAGATTCATGACTGAATTGAACTTAAAGTAATTAAACGTTTGTTATAACATTAGTTTTACATTTATGTTCTGTAAGAAGATTTTATATTTAATAAATGAATTATACTCTGTTCCTCTTATATCTGGTATTAGCATGTTAAATCTTCCTGGCTAAAACCTTCCGGTCTCCTCTTGCAGCTCTAAAGGTGTGAACGCTCCCACTCTCTTTCCCCTCTACCCCTAACGTGAGCCAACACCTAATGGTGTTGAAATCACTCATTACACATTTAACGCCTTGCTTTATTGCTGCACCTGGTGAGGAAGCAAATGTTATAAGGAACTGGCTCCATTTAATTACTCATGAAACCTTTTTAAGGGTTTCTAATGTTTTTTGGTGATTCCTATTCCTTCAATACATGTGAATGACCACACACAAGAATCGTGATTCATAACTAAACATTTTCACATTTTCCCCCATTTTCACTGAAAATATATATATATACTAGGAAAATATAGTATTGTGTATATACAATAAGATTTTACATATATTCTAGCTATATAGGTTGTAATGTATACATATAAACAATTAGTACTATTTGTTTTGCCTATAGAGTGATGTGCCAATTAAAGGTGTTAATCAAATGTCTCCATTTGTCTCCGTACAGGACCAAGCCGGCGAGCGTGAGAAGAAAATGAGCTCCCCCTCTACTCAAAAAGTTGTGCTGAAAAGCACCACCAAGGTGTCGCTGAACGAGCGGTGAGGCTCCACGCATCCTGACAGCATTATCTCAAGCCCAGGGGGAGAAAATCTAAACAAAAATCATGCAGAGATACTTAAGGCACGGTGCAGGAAGCCATGCTCTGTGGAGGTCAATGAGGGGAGATACCAGAGCAGAGCAGAACGGGCACGGACGCCAGGCTGCTCGCAGCGTGTGCACTGCTCACTCAACATGGCGCATGTCGGGCGCATGCACTGTACCGGTGACGGACTTTCCGTCACAATGCGCCATCTTGCCTGAGCAGTGCACACCCTGAGGTGAGAGGGGGTGTGTAATCACGGTGAGGTAAGCTTCCTGCAGAAGAACCTCCTCAAACATGGCAGAGCTGAGATTTATCAAACACATGGCAGATTTCTTGCCCTCTCTCTCTCTCTCACTTAGACCACTTCTAAAGTCTTTCCTCATCTTTCCCCCCCCCTTTCCTTTCTCCTTCTCACTTCATTACCGTCTTTTACTCACTCTCTCACACGAGGCGCTCAGCCCGTGCCCGGACGTGACCTACTCTCTTCATCCCCTTCCCCTGTTTTCTTCGTGAGCCTCTGATGGTGCAAAAAAAAAAAAAAAAGGTCAGAGGTCACGGTCCGGGCTGTAAGTGGCCGAGTTGCCAGACACCCCTCTTAAGTCCTGGGCCGCCTCCCGTTCTGATCCTGATGACGTGGAGACAGCGGCCTGTAAGTGGCGTTGACCCTGAAACTTCTCTACTGTCACTCTTTCTTCTTGTCTTCTGTCTGCTCTTTTCCTCTTACTTTTAATAGTTCACATGCTTTTTTTTTTTTTGTTTGTTTGGTTAAAATATCGGGGTGTCATCAGACTAAAACAAAGAGAGAGTATAATGAAGGAAAAAAAAAAATTGTGCCTGATGATAAGGCCTTCAGTGAATTGCTACAGGTTGCCCTGTGGCTTCGTCCATGGTGTGTGAAGTGATTTGATTTGGAAACCTCCTTTCCTCGTATCCCCCCCCCCTTCCCTTTCTTTCTCTTTCTTTATCTCTCTCTATATATCTCTCTCTCTCTCTCTCTTTGCTCTCCGCTCCTTTCGGTTGTGTCCCACAAGCTTCACAAACATGATGAAGAACAAGCAGCCGACCGCCGTTAGCATCCGGGCCACCATGCAGCAGCAGCACATGGCCAGCGCGAGGAACCGCCGTCTCGCCCAGCAGATGGAGAACAGGCCGTCAGTGCAGGCAGCACTGCAGCACAAGCAGGTAGGAAGAGCGAGTCAAGGAAAAGGGTGGCGGTTTTTGAACACGCACTAGGAAGTAAATCATGTAACTTCTTCTTTTTTTTTTTTAATTGCAGTGCAGCAAATAGCTAAACTGGTTAAGAGTCATGGTCAGAAAAGGTGGTCGCAAGCATAGTACAGCATTTTTCCTTTTCATTATCAGATATTGTGTAAGTAAAACCATTGGGCGCAGTAACACAACCTTGTCTCCAGGGTCCAAAATCCAGCAGGCATCAGTGTTTGTCTAAAGATTGAAGCGTACAGGGATCCAGTCATACAGAAGCTTTATTTTTTTTTTTATCTTTTGCTCTCACAGCCATGTAGTATTTGTAACATGGATTCTAATGTGTCACAGCAACCAGGGAAGAGTGAACACTTTTCCAGAGTGTTTAATGGATTGACTTGAAGAAAGTTCAGTAAAGGTACAAAGTGAACACTAATCGAGTAGGGGTATTTTTTCTTAAACTGTAATTGCTTTAAAGAGTTGGAATTTGAATATATCAACTGGTTTGCAGAATTTATTATTGGCTTTAGATATAACAAACAGGAAAGAATGTGAATAAAATGACTTCTGTGCACACTCAAAGGATGCTGTGAGATTAGTGATTTCTTAGTCAAATTCTGTCTGAAGGAGGAATTGTCCTGTTTTTATCCTATCAAGTTACTGGTAAATCTTTAATTTATTCCCTGAATGGTACCTCTGCCTGTCTATGCTGGACAGTTTATCTCTATCACTGTTTTGTTGAATTTTAATCGCTCACTACATTAAGCATGAACCTGCGAAGGAGTAGAACTAGTGGTGGTGCACTCGTGGTGGTGGTTTCATGTTACTGGTTTATTATTTTGTCTTCATTCTGCTTCCTTGTGTCAACTCTGCAGAGCCTGAAGCAGCGGCTTGGGAAGAGCAACATCCAGGCACGGCTGGGTCGGCCCATCGGCATGCTGATGCGCGGAGGTGCCGGTGGTCGGGGCTTCGGTGTCGCAGGAATGCGCGGAGCAACGCGTGGCCTCCGAGGACGAGGCAGAGGAGGTGCCATGAGAGGAGCGCTGGCTCTGAGAGGTGCGGCTAAACACATCATGATGTTATAGTTAACCTGGAGTATAACGGCATATCTGACGGGTTTAAACAACGGGAAAATATAAAGCTGGTAAACTTGTAAAAGTACTGAAAATGAGTGTGTGTGTGATAGGTCAGCTGAAGAGCCGCGGTGCTCCAGGGCGTCTGGGTATTCGAAGGGGAATGCGCCAGCGTGGAGGAGGCACAGGTCGAGGAGCTGCTATGATTGGCCGTGGAGCCGCGCGCGGAGGCGCAGGAGCCCGAGGTGAGGAGCTACAAGGAACATTTTGTTTTTCCTTTGTATCATTTTGAATTGAACAATGTTCCGGTCAGTAATAGTTCAGTTTAATTCACTGGTCAGTTCCTAATTCAAATGTTAATTTCTAATTCAACGTTGTTTTCAGGTCGCGGAAGTCTGCGCGGTCGCGGCGGTTTTCCTGGAAGAGGCCGTGGTCGAGGGAGAGGCAGAGGAGCAGGACGTTCTGCCGTCACCAGGGAACAGCTGGACAATCAGCTGGATGCCTACATGTCCAAAACCAAGGGACATCTGGACGCAGAGCTTGACGCGTACATGGCCCAGGCTGACCCGGAGAGCATGGAGTGACCTGCACACGCACACACTGATCTCTCGTCAGCAAGGCATTTTTATTTTTCTCCCGAACGTCCGATTTAATCAAAATGCTATTTACACTGAACTTTGTACGAAGTGACGAGAGATCTGTGCCGAGAGCTGGACAAGTCAGAAGTCAAGCTCCTTAAGCTTATATACTAATTAGAGGGAAAAGGAGCTTCTCGTTATAGAGCATTAGTGTTTACAAAATGCTGATAGAAGGAAAGCGGATGTGGACGCGTCTATACACCCTGTCATGTAACTGCGAGCTTTGGACCTTCAGAAAACAGACTTTTTGCCCTATGAGTTTTATTGAGCTGAACTTTAGAGAAAATGATTATTATTGTTATTAATAGTTGTCTACTCTAAAACCTAATCAGATTTGTTCTGGCACATACGGTTCCTGAACACACTGCTATAAACGTGCTTCCCATCCATCTTATGTTTTTTTTTTTTTTGGTTTTTATGGTCATATTGTTCTCATGAACACAAACCTGTGACAGTTGTTTGTGATTGAAAAAAAAAAAAAAAGTCCACTACCGAATACCTCGGCCTGTTGTAATTCAACAACCATTTTTACTTTGTCTTTTAATAAATCTTGGTCTTGATGGACAATCTAGTTTGTCTTTGGTCTTTAACATGAATGATGAAACTGTTTTTCTTTTTTGCTGCAAAGTCAAAGCAGATCTGTAATGCTATAATGTTCTGTATGCAGCGTAAAAGTCTGAAGTATGACTTTTTAGCTTTTCTCGTAGTGTCTCAGGTGTTTTGATATGTCTGAGTGTTACTAGGCGGTGGTATGGTAGACATTTTTATTTAGACACTTACAGTGTATGATTTAGGATTTTCCGTGCTGCAGCCATTCTGCAGTTCGATCCGAAGTTTCGGTAGCCATGAGCTCAGCCTAATGTCTTCCTTCTGCTGTAGACGATGCTCCGTACTGTTTTGTTCAGAGAGGTTCATGTTTGTGATGCACACAGTATGACACAAAAGCTGACGTACTTATGTGACTATATGTATACAAACGCCAGTCGGCCAAATTAACAGAATTTGTGTATATATGTATGTATATAAAGCTTTAAATATTCAGTTAACCCTGTTTACCTTCAGTGTGTTGTAAACAGTTTTTTAATACACGAGCCGTGCGCTATAATATTCAGTTTCACTTGTTGCTAGGCAACTGAGGAATTTGGATTTTAGCGGAACCCGGAAGCGACTGAGGGAAAAAACAACTTTACAAATCTTTCCCAATATATATATATTAGTGACGTACTAAGAGAAATGTGACTAAAGTTTCACAAATATTGATTCGTACCAATTAGCAATTATGGCTAAATATTAATGACGTCATTGCTGCGTCATGATTAAGCTATTAAAAACGTCTTCTGACTGTAATGTCGTGCAATATAGTTAATAAATAAATACATATATATTCCATATAATGATAGTTACAATAATTGCCATAAACTGTTGTAGAATAAATTCGCTGGCTAGCATATATATATATATATATATATATATTTTTTTTTTTTAAGTCTAAATTTCTTTTTGCTAGCGCTATATTTAGCTCGTACGTTGGTACCGGAAGTGACGTAAGGTTTCCATAGCAACAAGACGCAGTTCAGGTCCAGAAAGAGCTCGAGAGAGAGAGAGAGGCGGTGGCAATACGAGACCAGAACCGTTCTAAGATTATTAGCTTGATGAAATATATATATTTATATTTACTTTATTTACACAAAATATAAATATTGTATGTACATACCAACGGGTCGCCTTCTCAGCTGGATCTGATCCTTCCTCAGCTTTATCAAAGCAGGAGCTCAGCCATGCTGGAAGCCATTAAAGTTACAGGTGAGTTTATATTGTATTGTCTGATAAATATTAAGTTATTATTCAAAAACAATAGTTTATTACAGGTTTCTTATGAAAAACATCACAAGTTTTTCCAAGACTTTAGTTATGATTATTGTTTTTAATCATTGTTTGTAATATTAAAAGGGGGAAATACTTTTATTAACAATATTTACTAAGAAATCATCCTAACAATATTATATTCACATTATTTAAATATTAAGTGCATTCAGGAGGATGCATTAGTGTAAAAATAAGGTAAAGATAATACAGATTCCGAAGTATTATATGTATTATATTTTGTTAGTTTTATAATAATTATATAACAAGATATATTTTTTAGAAATACTGTATAATATTATTTATTTTCAGTACCTGTACATTGCCATCATCCTCACTTTTTTTTTTTTTTTTTTTTTACAATAAAGACAATATAAAACAGCATGACAATTTAATACCTTAATACTGATCACAATGCTTAAATTGTGCTTTGAAATAGATTTTATAAACTCACCATGTTAAACGTAATGTCTGTTATACCTGATCATTTCACATCATCATCGTCATTACCACCATCATGCAGTTTTGTCACAGTAGTTGCCCTTCCAGCTCATTGCTCTCATTAGACAATCGCTGCTATCGTGATTCCATGCCTCGGGTGGTTTTATCGAGTCATCTCACTCCTTTCATTGCCCAAGCTGTCCAAAATAATCAGGATCATTTAAACAGAGTGTGTCCTCAAAGCTCACCCTCTCAAGCCACCAAGGTCAATTTGACGTGACTTGATTTTAAAAAGACACATCAATAAATATATTCGTGCACCAGATATGCCAAGGTTTGGACCTAATGCAGCATGACAGGTCAGATAAGATGTCCAAAAAAAAAAAAAAAAAAAGACCTGGCTGGAGTTGTGTCTTGCTGTAACCGAAGCCCTCAGGGATTTATATCGCTGAGGATTCTTTCCTGACACGCTCTTTAAAAAGATTCAGTCACTGTGGAGAAGGAAATTAGTCTTTACAATAGGCGTTGTTTTAGACGCTTCATATCCGTTTCATTTGTTGTAGTTACGCAGGGGTTCGGTTTCAAGGAAAATAGGACAAAGAGCAGAAGGAGAATAATCTAGGGTGTATCTCTTAATTAATGATCTGGTGAATGAAGGATATATTTAAAACAACCTCTGGTCCAATCTGATCTCTGGGACAGGGACACCACAGAGGCCACGCCCCTTTTACCAGTACTCAGTCACTACTGTGACCGACACCACAGAAGCCACGCCCTCTTTAATTAGCCACAGTTTTATTACTGGTACTGACATTACACAGACCAAAACCCCTTTATTGGTCTACACCTTTATCACTGGGACTGACACTAGAGAGGCCACGCCCCCTTTAATCAGCCACACTTTTATCAATGGGACTGACAATACCCAGACCACACCCCCTTCATTGGGCCACACATTTATAACTGGGCCACACCCCCATCACTCAGCGTCGTTCTTTTCACTCGGACTGACATTGCAGAAGCCACACCCCCCGTCTTCTTGTCCTGGTGGTTGGTATCCATTATGTAGTATTACCTCCAACTTCTGGTCTTGATCTCCCTTATCTTTATCACATCATCTCAACAGAGGTGCTTGTTTGTCCTCATGGTGTTGACGAGAAAAAGATGCCATAGGGACTGATGTACACGGAGAGCTCCACCCAAATCCTGAGGGGAGGAGCAATGGGAAGTTACATTGTGACAAGTGTTTTGGAAAGTGAAGAAAGGGGACAAGGAAGAAAGTACTTGATGGGTTTTGTTTTTTAAGGGCAAGGGGACTAGAAAAGAGGATTTAAAGGAGATGAGGGAGATCAAGACCAGAAGATGGCGCTAATGCAACATAGTGGATGCCAACCACCGATAAACATCAAGGAGAACAAGAAGAGAACACCAAGAAGAATGTCATTAGTCTTTTTTTTCCCCAGAGCATCTCCACTGGGCTGAGAAGGACATGGCTAAGAAGTATGTACTGAGTGTCATGGAGAAGCCTATAAGTCCAGGTCAGGTGTATGTGGAACACTGGCCTTCCAGTATCCTAAAGAACACATTCACCAGGAGCTCAGTCTTCCCCCAAAAAGAGGAGGAGAGAGAGGGGAAGAGGCTCAAGCACTCCCCCTACAGACAGTTTAAGAGAGCACAGCGCATCGTTTCCACACCTACTACGCACAAGGACTCTACGTCCTCGTCTGCTACGCAGCCTCTCATGATGATCGGATCCGGAAACCTGGGCTACGGAGATATCAGCCAATCGCAGCTCTTCCACTGTTTCTGGCCAGGAAACAATATAACCATCATCGGCAGTCCTGTCGGCATGTCTCCTCGTCCCGGTAGCCAGCTGTATAGGGCTTCTCAACCTCGAGTCAGGCTCCCGCAGCTTCCTAAAGGCAGGCGAGATGGAGAGAACTCCATGAAGAAGCTGTGCATCCTCACTGCCATTAAACCATCCAATGTGGAAAGCGAGAAATCCAAGTTCTTCAAGTCAGATTTCACGTATAACCCGCAGTTTGAGTACAGGAACCCAGCGTCACCACAGGTTCTGGAAAAGCACAGCAAAGCCTCTGACAGGTTCCTCACGCAGGTAACAGTCCATTTCTTTCACATAATTGTCACAATTTTACTGTCACGATTTTTTATCAAATCCTGCAAATATTCCTCCTTCCATCTTCTTTCTTTGTCTTTCAATCAAATATCATGATGAAATTTGGGTTACAAGAAGATACGCTGAAGGTTCCCACAGAATAAATACTGTCCATTTGACACGACGATTATCAGTGTCAGTGTTCAACAGACAGAAGTGCTTTTCTACAGCTTGTGTGAGATCTGTGACGAGTTAATGTTGTTCTCCCAGGCCGTGCGCATCATGGAGCTGGCTCTGCGCAAGTACGGAAATTACGAGAAATTTGAGAAGGCCACCGGAGGAAGCCTGCTGACCAAGAGCCGAATTTGGGCCCACGTCAAGACGTACATGGAGAAGGAAGGCTGTGTCGGAGAGGTGAGTGAGGCACAGCGAGGTTGAGGATCTGAACATCAGTAACACAGTAAAGCATGTGAATATGCGTATCTGTGTGTAGATAGTGGTGCACCTGACCGATGACCTGCTCTCCAGAGCCTCCATGACTGTGGTGAACGGCAGGCCGACCCTCACCGTGAACACCTCCATGGCCAGGGAGCAGTGGCTCGAAGGCCTGCTGAGACACGAGATCGGTGTGTGGAAAGTGTTTTATAGATCCATAATGCCGTAGCTTTACTCATGCAGAACTCTTTATTGAAGGCGTGCTTTTTCCTTCTCACTCTATCACTCAGGTACTCACTATTTCCGCAGCATCAATAACACCCAGCAGCCGTGGAGCAGCGGAGCTGAGAGGAAGAAGCTCGGGCTGAAGCCGGTCAACCCCACGGAAGAGGGCCTGGCCAGCATCAACAGTGTGCTGTTCCGCAGAGACCCCAGGCTTTGGCGTGCTGCTCTGCTCTACTACACCGTCCACCAGGCGGCGCACATGTCCTTCACGCAGCTCTTCCATGAGCTCGCACGCTTCGTCCACGATCCCGGGACACGCTGGGAATACTGTGTACGGGCTAAACGCGGCCAGACCGACACCTCAAAGCCAGGTAATGCACCGCTGCGTTGTTATTTAACAAACACTTATGAGGCGAAATCTTACATTATTTTTGTCCATCTGCTCAGGATGCTTCAATAAGGATCAGGTTTATCTGGACGGCATCCTGAAGATCCTCAGGCACAGAGAGAAGATCGACTTCCAGCTCCTCACTGCACTCGGAAAGGTCAGATTAACGTAACCAGAGTAGTGTGTCTGTGTATAGATGTGTAAGGTGTACAGATGTCTTATTGAGCACGTCAATAACACCTCGTGCAGGTGTCCTACGAGGATGTGGAGCGGCTGAAGAGCCAGGCTGTGATGGAGAGGGTGCGAATCCCATATTTCCTGCAGGACCGGGCACGTTACGCCGAGCAGCTCCAGAAGATCATGGTGGTCAACCAGCTGACTGACGAAGAGCTCCAAACGATCATCTGAGCAAACTCGCACGCTAGTGTGACCAACCCAATCATGAGTGATGCTCATGAAATCCAAGTGTTTTTTAATCTGTTCAAAGATAGTCTATATTTTTCTAAAGATGGTTTTTCAGGATCACTGATAAGGGAAACAGGCGTACCAGGAGAAACATCAGTGCCACATACCTGCTGTTATCACAAATTATCTTTTTTTGGCCAGAAGAACGATACACATGCCACTAAGCTCATGCCAGTTTTTCGGACATGTCCCAAATGCTAGGATTTATTTTGCACTTCTACTACACTCTCAGCCATTTTAGAAACATCCCCAAGTGTGTTCTAGTCAGAACATTTTGCTTTGCAAGTCGCAAGCATGTGTCAGAAATGTCCGCAAGTTATATTATAGAACTTAGTAATAGGTATGGTCAGTGTATAGTCCTGCATGCTCTGGCAGACTTTAGGTAAGTGTAAAGAGCTAATACAGTCACTTTTTTTGTTAACAGTGTCTTCTGGGTAAATAAACCATACAAGAGTATATGTTTGCACCAATAACACAAGTCAGGTTAGTTGTTATATATACAAACTCACCTGGAGGGGTGTGTGTATGGTGGCATGTTGGCGTAGTGGTTAGCGCTGTCGTCTCGCACCTCCAGGGTTGAGGGTTCGATTTCCTGTGCTTCTGTAGACGTAGAGTTTGCATGTTCTGCCCGTGCTTGGTGAGTTTCCTCCCGCAGTCCAAAGACATGTAGATTAGGTTGACTACTTGGTGTGCCCAAATTGCCTATAGAGTGTGTGTATGTGTGTGCGTGCCCTCTGCTGGATTGGTACCCTATTCAGGGTATACCTTGCCAAGTGCCCTAAATCTCCTGGCATAGGCTCCAGGCTCCCTGCGACCCTGTATAGAATAAGTGGTATAGAAGATGAATACAAGATGAAGTATATATACTGTATATATACTCAGCAAAAAAAGAAACATCCTCTGACTTTCAACTGTTTTTACTTTCAGTAAACTTAATGTGTAAATA
>JAQQZT010000021.1:4395696-4406522 GCA_030068275.1 Clarias platycephalus
CACACACACACACACACACACACACACACACACACACACACACACACACACACACACATACATACACATACATACACACACACACACACACACACTGCTCTGCTGACCTACTTAATCACCACGCAGGCTTCATGCAGATGGCAGATTGACACACACGCACGCACCATTTTCAGAGGTAGTTCATTATTAATTGCCCTCTCTAACCTTTAAAGCTCTTGTCTACATCCCACAATGCACCTGTCTATTAGCTGGTGAGTGTCTCCCCCTTTATTTCCGTGTTAAAGTGAATAACCCTAAACACACTCTCATCTTCGACACCGGTGTGACTCCATATCGCTGTATTTATTCAGTCATGAAGAATGTTGTAGACATCACAGGCTCTGGCCTTCACAGCTTCACGAGCAGTGTGTAATGATTGACGGTGTACGGCCAAAGCTCGTCTTTTACATCATTCGAAAACATGGTGGAGTACAGACACACAGAGTAAAAGCCATGGTATTTATAGATGACCGGCTTCTAGTGGACATGCACGGCTCGCGCACAAATTCCATCTCGGAAATAGCAACGAGCCACACTTCTCCTAGACCAGAGTGACGCGCTCGAGAGAGAGAACTTTTAAATTATAGAGATGAAGAATGCACCCTCATCTGTCAGCACAGAAACACCATCGTGTCTAGTGCTCTCACCTTTCCAGCTCCAAGCAGAAACAGATCCTCTATCAGTTATTATAATCTCAGTGCTGCTGAATTCTTCATTCTGATTGGTCAGAAGTTACACACTAAAGTGCCACAATTATTCTTATACATTATGGTTTCTATAGCAACAACTCATTTATGAATGATGATTTGTGTGTATTAGAGATGGGGGATTAAAAAATATATTATTCAGCTAAAAAATTCACGATTTGATTGTGTGGCAATTCATTTACATCCACACTGACACCAAAATAGATTTTTTTAATCTAAATAGAAACATTAATCTGTACGTTTGTGTTCAGGGCGGTAAAACGCATGTGCATTTCCTTTATAATCCTACAGGTGGTGCACTGTAAACTATTCACACGTTGGACGGCAGTTCCGCGTCCTGTGTGGTAGCAGCGAATTACTTGCCAAGTTTGTTTTGATTTGTAACGGAATCTAAACAAAACACATTCAAATTGACCCGGGATATTTATAAAACCGTGATGCTTACAGAATCACAGTACAAATCAGATCAGATCGGCCCCTTTGTATATTACTATATACAATATAGTACAATATATACACTATATAGTACTGCTAAGTTTATTTATATATATATAATATCCTATATTTTGTATTTTTCTCTGCAGCTAGGTCTTTCTACATTATATTCTTATTCCATTCCCTAATTTATTTCTTAATGATAATTTATATTTTAAAGGTCACAAGC
The DNA here is from genome assembly GCA_030068275.1 of Clarias platycephalus. Taxonomy (NCBI): domain Eukaryota; kingdom Metazoa; phylum Chordata; class Actinopteri; order Siluriformes; family Clariidae; genus Clarias; species Clarias platycephalus. The sequence goes on from JAQQZT010000021.1 coordinate 4,397,107, forward strand.
GTTCGTGTAAGCATTTCACTGCATATCGTATATGCATATGTATGACTGTGTATGTGACAAAATTTTTATTTGAACCTCTGTATCGTGATATCATCGTATCAGGTCGTCCCTGGTGATTCCCGTCCCTAGTGTGTATTGTGTATTTTGTGCGCAGATGATTATGAAATTAAATAACTCTTGGAAGGAGTCTCCAGTGGTAGCATGTTGTTCAGATAAACAGACAGACAGATTTTCTTGTTTAGTCTATTTGGAGATCAGGAATTAAATCCAGATCCATATATAGACACTTCAAGCACTAAACGAATACAGATATTAATATGTTTATTATAATTTATCATAATATGTTTATTAATGGATTAAACTCTCCAAAACTCTCACTACAGAATCAGGTTCCTAGTGCTGACAGTACAAATAAAGTCGAACACCACTGCATTATTTACTCCTTTAAATGCATCATTGTGACAGCTCCTTTAAAAGCTTCGTGCTTTATTTTCTAAATGCGATATATCTTGCTTTTATTTATTTATTTTTCTCCAGGTCACATTAATTTTCTAGCTATCTCTAACTCTCAGGTGAGAAGTGTTTGTAATGTGCAGCAATACCTTATCCAGCGCTTGCTGATCGGCCAGGTCCTGTACGGCTAGCAACTTGATACTAAAAAAGAAAAAGAAAAAAAAAAAAGAGACAAAAGAGAAAGACAGCTTATTTTCTGCTCTGTAAAAGCCATTTCATCTTAGAGTTAATTGAACAAAAAAATAAAGCTGCAAACAGATCAGTGCCAAGTCAATATTTATGTAATATTTATGATTGTAATAAAGATCTGTTTGTCTTCGATTGTCGTCCTGCACGGAGCAAAGTGCAGCTCGGGATAATCATCCGCTTTCACACTGACCCGCTTTCACATCATCGCTCACCACTGAAGTAATAAAAAAAATGAAAAAGACCAGAGCAGCTGTGACTGCACAAAAACAAATCCTTCATCCGTCTTGACCTGACATTAAACAGTTTAAATTAGTACATTTATATAACCAATATTTAACTGTAGATCAAATGTTCCTTATTATCTTCTATTCTGTCAACATGTGGATGTATTATTGTGTGTGTTGTCTTACAAGCCCAAGGCAAATTTCCCTGAGAGGACAATAAAGCACACCTTATCTATTCTTATCTCAATTCTCGTTGTTCTTATTAGCTTAAAGAGACGACCCGGCGTGGTGACACCTCTTTACAGCTGCTTTAACACAAGTGAAAACAGGAACTAACGGATGTTCCAAAGCAGTAAATCTAGCTGTAAAACACACGTGACATTCTTAAATGCATAGAGGAAGAGGAAAACAATCATGGGCAAAATGCTCTGGTGGACACTTCTGCACATGGCATTATTGGAAAATTCAGGTCCATCCTGTCGATGATTTTTGTCCATAAACATCAAGTTGAACGCACATTTCCATTCAAACTTTAAAAGAGACAGCATTACAGGATAGAGTTTTCTGTCATGTACTTTTGATACAATGGCAATTTTACTCAACTTTTACTCAAGTACATTGGAGGATGTCTACTTTTACTTAAGTAATATTTGCCTGAGGGAATCTCTACTTTTCACGGATTTGTGTACTTTTATTTAGAAAAGGAAAAAGACAGGGTCAAGTAATGGATGAAACTCAAGACGTTAGCTGTACCTGGCCTACTTTCTACAATAAAAGTACACAAATCCTGAAAAAGTAGAGATTCCCTAGGGCAAATATTACATCCATTTATATGTGTTATATCGTCTTCTGTACAGATAGGTATTATATTTCTTATATATTTGTAAATTTTTTATATTTTGTTCTACTTTCTTATAGTTTCAGCTATTTATTTCTCTCATTTCTTGTTAATTGTTTTTACATTTTTAAGGTCACAGGCGGTTGTATAAGCATTTCACTGCATATCGTACTGTGTATGTGACAAAATTGTAATTATTTTGAAATTCTTTTTTTTTTTTAAAGTAAAAGTAGACATCATCCAATGTACTTGAGTAAAAGTTGAGTCAAACTGCCATAAGTATCAAAAGCACATGACTTGTATTAGCTCACAGTAGTCTTTTTCATAGTCAAAAATCTCTCGTACACGTGCTGTTTTTTTTCGCCGTCTGAAATCCAAAGCAGGGCTGTTTGCAATCACCTCTAGTGTTATTAGGCGTGGTTAAAAGCAAAGGCAAGTCACGCAATTTCGCTTAATAATCAGCAGGTGGCAAAATTCCTGCTTCAAAAACTACTGTACACACCACTGTAGTTATGTAACGCAATGCCATGCAAAAAATTTAGTTAAGTAAAAGTACAGACGGCGACTACTGATCTAACACAAGCCCTGTACTATCGATACTTGTGGCAATTTGATGGCAAGTGCTTTTGTACTTTTACTCAAGTACACTGGAGGATGTCTACTTTTACTTAAGTAATATTTAATATTTGCTGTAGAATGTAGTCGAGTAAAATAAAGAAAAAGAATTAGTACCGCTAATAAAGGGACTCAAGTAAGAGACAGATATGTCAACAAAAAATAAACTTTCCAAGAGTGTTTGATGGTACTTGGTTAGTAACCTAGCAACCCAGTGTGATGATGGAAACAACATAGCACTTCTGTAAGTCTCTCTGGACAAGAGCATTTACCAAATGCCTAAATGTAAATATGTACTTGTGTACAAATCTACTTCCAAAATCTGAAGGAAACTACAGGGAAGTATATTGTTTAATGGATTACAGAATCCAACAAATTTTGTTTTTACTTTTTCCTGTTCCTGGGTAAAAAAAAAAAAAAGTCTTATTTCCTAATTGTTTATGCCTAAAGTATACAGAAAAATACCTATTTATCTCTTCAGACTTTGCTTTTTGTGACCTGGGTAATGAAATGTTCACATATACCCATTTTCCAGAACATTCCAAGTAGATTCAGTGCTGTGTAGCTTACTGAGAACTTTAAATAATGTTCTAAAATGCTGTAGAATTTTCCGGAACCTTTCAGAATTTTCTAGAACTTTCCATAGTAGTACATGTAGGGGGAGGGGCGCAGCACCCACCACTTCAGTTTAGTTCTAGCTGTCTGGAATCAGACACCTACCTGCTTACCTATTTTAATTCATCAGAGATAAATATTTGAGTCTGACACTGTAATTCCATCTTTGAGTTTAAAGCAGCTGCCAAGACTCAGCTTTATAAATTAACATATCAGCTTTAATGTCTGTTTTATATAACTTTATTTATTTTTGTTACCTACAGTACATTAGTGATTTAACCTTATATACTGTATGAAATTCACTGATTAATTTTTATTTCATTTTTATTTCATATTAAACTATATTTAATCTTGCGGATTCATTGAATTAAACTCTGTTCTCAATTCTTTGAACGCCGTCTTTAGTTTCTTACCTTTTATGTCAAATGTAAAGTGCCCTTGGGTACTTAAAAGACGCTTATAAATAAAATTGATGATTATTATTAATTACTATTAGTATTATTATTATCATAGATGGCGCAAAGAAGCTGCGAGCGTTCTCCAGATGCATTCTGCTATTTATGTGGCCAGTTTATCAAGACTAGAGCGGAAAAGTACTCTGTGAAAATGTACATCTGCTAAAATGCGTCAAGGCTACAATGCATATTTCGGCATACTGGACTTTGAACACCGCTACCAAAAAGGAGCGTATAATGAAAACATGATGGCAGACTACTGGAACATCAGGAGGCTGATACATCAAAGTGATTTGCATTACAGTTGCAAACTTCAGAAAAACTACTCACCTACTACTCAACTTTGTTGTTGATTTTTGTATAACTTTAGTAGAAACACATGTAAATGTTGATTTATATGTTGTTGTTTTTTTTCAGAACTTATGTAAATGAAAACGAACAGATTTGCCTGTTTTACATAGAAAATAGGCTGATTTCTAAACTCCAGGTCAGAAAAATAAAGTTTGATGGGAATAAAAATTTATTTTCTATAGGAGTCATTTTCGATTGAATACATGCACATTTAAAACACAGACTTTCTACTCTCTCACATAGATTAACCCGAGAGCTTTAAATTAAATCCATATTTTCTCCCCCTCAGCAGCTCCAGCTTCTGCAGTCACAAGCAGGTCACGTTGCAGCACGGGTTCGCTCCCGATGGCACAAAAGGATAACAGGAGGGAGGTTTGGTGAAGTGTCCTTTTAGAAGCAAGCAGCTTGTTTGCTTTGAAAGAGGTGCTCATGTCACCTCATGCTGAACTCTGTCCTACTTACATCAGCGCGTTTTATCAGGAGAGACTTTGCTATGGTCCGATCGATAAACCGAACCGCGTTACACCTTCAGCATCAAGAGAAGAGATTACAGCTGTGAGGAATGTTGCTGATGTCTGGAACTGCTTGCACCTCGAAACTCCTCATTAAAACTGAAATGTTAAATGCTAAAAAATTAAGGGAAATATAGTATAGTACATACCATAATATAACATAACCATGGTATTTCAGCCATTGTAGAGTACCAGGGTAGGTACTAAGGCACTCCAGTGGCTACTGTGGTACTACTACGGTGTATACCACTGTACTTTGATGAATGCCATAGTACTTATCGGTTGCTGTAGTTCCTACAAACACTCAGCAGGTATCTAATATGGTATGTTTGTACACACTGTACTGTACTACACCATACCAGTAGCATATACTAACAGATCTAATATGGTAAAGGCAGTATTGTATTATATTTTTAGAGGGTACTATAAATAAAATGCAACTGTACCACTGTAGGGCCTTGGCAGTTGAAAAGATACCACAGTGAAACAAAGTTTTCTGAAGTTTTGGGGAAAACATGGTACAATGGTGACATACTATATAAACTTTAGTTTTGTTTTGTATAAACATATATATATATATATATTTAAATTATTCTGGTATGTGTTCCATAGTGCCATGGTAGAACCATGAATCAACAAAGGTACATGTACTTGTTGTACTAAAGTATGAACCATGGTAGAACTATGTACCATAGTGTGGTACAGGTACGACCTCAACAAATAAGTACCATGGCATTTATACCATAGTAACATTTCTTAATAGGTAGAAAGTGAAAACATAACTAGCATGGGAAAACCAAACTACCTCACTTACTCACTCATTTATCCTGTAAAGTACAGTATGAACTGAAACTGAACTAGTTTCACCTAGCAAAACCCTAGCAAATGAGAACTAAATTGTTAAGGAAAAACAAGCCAGCATGGGAAAAATGACCAACATATAAACGATTGCCAACTATGCATAACAAATTTTACTACAGTTTATACTGTAGAGTACTACAGTAAAGTAAGTACAGTAAAGAGTGAGCACGAGTTTAAAAAACAAAAAAAAAAACAAACAAAAAACTCATGTGGCTCAGTGGTAATTGTCTCATCTTTGACAAATTTAAAAAATGTGTCCTAAACAACCACAACAACAACAGAAAACATGCTAGCACATGAAAAAAAAAAATGTTAGCAAGTCAGCTAACTAGCAAGTTGAACAATAAACCTGTCAACTAAAAAAAAAAAAAAAAAAAAAAAGTCAACTAGTAAATGAAAACCAGCTTAGCAAATGTATTTCATTTATGTAGGAAATTAAAGTTAATTCTCAAGTGAAGATTAATCAGTAAAAACAAACAGGAAGCGAAAACTAGCAAACAAACTGCTTTGTTGTTGGAGCTCTGTCACTGTATATACAAACGCTAATCTAATTCTTTTTTTTTTTGAAGCGGAGAAAACACATTTCTGAGTATTTCAAGAAACCCTAATGACTAATGCTGTAATTTAAACATGAATCATTGGTTAAAAAGTAGTTTAGTAGCGTTGCCGCCTCTTAGTCACTGTATAACGACTCATCTACACTGTGCTAGCCTGGCTAATGTTATTCCTGTCACAGAAGGCTAAAATTCTTGACTCCTTCAGGTGAAAAGGAAGAAATTTTTAGAGAAGGAAAAGTCAATGTGAGAGAAATGAATTGAGGAATTGAGACATCAGGTTTGCTCGTGTCCTGCATATGATCACAGAGGAGCCTTAAACACTACAATACCACAAGGAGTTTTGGGGTTATGATAGTTCACAGACAAGCACAGAGCATAAAAATGATACATCAGCATCTTTCTTAGCCAAAGACGTGCATTATTATTATTAGACGGCTTTCCCCCAAAAAAAAATGAGAAGTGAGAAAGCTTCATCGCGTCAGGGAATCGTGAGGTCCGAATCGCAAACACCACCAACAGAGACGGTCTCTTAGGTAACGATGTTGTGCTCGGAGAGCGAAGGGGAAACTGCATCATCACTTCTCTTTCCTCAGTCTTGTAACCGATTACATGCGGATCCTGTTTCTAGAGCAAACAGGAAGTTCAGAATGCATGCCTCTGTAAATATGTGTGTGTGTTTGCTGGTTAGTTGTAGGCAGCCTTATCTTAGCAATGGACTTGAGATCTTCCTGACTTTCACACCTAATAAATCCAGCATGCACTTAATCAGTTACTTACTGCGGTAGTATCATGAGAAACTTTTCTAGCTCTTTTGTTACCCAGGGCGGCAGCAGGGGTGCTGGCAGACCACGAGAGACTGATTTACATCTGCTCACTCTGCACTCGAGAAGATAAAGCTGGTACACAAAGTGCACCGACGGGGATAAAGAGATTCCTTAAAGATTGTTGTGGATGCTCAAAACATTATTCCCAAGTCTCGGTCTTGCTTTAGGGAATAATCTTCACCTGGATACTGCAGAGGTAAATACTCGCGTACAACATCCTTTCAACACACCGAGGGCTGTTTGCCTTGACACATCGGTTAGTTCCGGGCCACTTATTTGATTGCACTCGTTTTTCATCACCTGAAAATCGCTCGCTGTTGCTGAGGATGGATCACGTGGATACAAGATAAAGATCACCATGAGATTACACTGTAGGGTAACATACAGAAAGAGTAAAGATGGCTGTGGATGTTCTTTACCCCTTTTGCCCTAATGTGGTAGTTTGGAGCCGGTGCCCAATTTTGAACCAGTTCTTTGTTTTCAGACAGCCAAAGCACCGACACTTTGCTGGAACCGCTAACGATAATCCTGCCCTCCAGCCCCTGACAAGACCAACTAAAAGTTTGTGACGCCATCTTCAAAAATTTTTACTCAATATGCAACGGGTGGCTTAAATCCTTTCTGGCAACGATGAAGCCAGGAGAACTGCTCGCGATGCCATGTCAAAGTTCGCCATTGTTGTTCTTGTGCTTGCTGCTAGCATTGTTTTTGCCAATAGCAAATAGCTGCCTCTACCGCTAGCTTTTTCTGGAAAAGTAGACACATACACAAATGTATACAGTGCCGTAATGACATGACTCGTTAGCCCATGAAAAAACAAATCCAGTTCTTGGGAGGTTCGCTATTGACCCATCTCTGAACCGCCACTAACACCAGACATGAACTAACACCTGGTTCACTTTGGTGGAAAAGAGGTTCTTGTCTGCTGAATCTTGGGGTCGCACTTGCTACAGTACAAACAGTTTTGCCCTCAATTCTCTACAAATTAACTGTCAATAACTATTTATCTATCGATTTCCCATGCTACTTATCCCTGAGCCTGGAGACTATCCCAGGAACTCCCACACACCCTGTCATACTCTACAAGCAATTTGGAAACACCAGCTTACAGTCATGTCTTTGGACTGCGGGAGGAAACTGAAGAACCCGGAGACTAGAGCACAATGCACATGAAGAACATGCAACCTCCAAACACACACACACAGACTTGAGGCAAGATTCAAACCCCTAATCCTGGTGTGTGGGTAACAACTGAGCCATTGCGCCCCTAAGACTGTAATTCATTTAGAAATAACTCTAATCATCATCTTTATAAACTGCACAAAAGTCCTGGGTTAAACAGTTACACGTTTTGATTTTGAAGAAGGAAAATCATTTATGATCGGACCGCAAAGTGACACCCAGATGAGAACTTCCTCTCAAGGACACGTGACATGATATCATAATCATCAGCAACAATACCAACCTCACCACCAACGCCACAAGTGCTGCATTGCTTCCGTACAAACAGATTGCTACCTCTAGTCCTGGGTCTGAAGATTAACTTTGATCAATACACCAAGTCTAACGCATTAAGAGCTTAATAATTTGTCAGGAAAACCTCTTAAACCGACCAGACTTAAGAGTCCTGGGTGCACAAATATACAGCCACCTTTAATAGAAATAACCACATGTTTACAAACAAAAAGAGTCAGCTGAATTGTTCCGACTCTTTGAGTTGTGTTTTCTGATTTTTTTGCTGTTGTGCTTCGCACTTATGGCCTTCCACAGCCTACTAAACTCAACCTCAGGTCAGGAATGTCTTGATGTTTAAAATCAATCAAACCCCCCCACCTGCCTTGTTTAGACGGCCACACCCCCATGGCTAACACAATCACATTGATTTGATCATCGCGCTGATTGGTCTGATCTAATCAGCGTGATGACGGATGGTCGACAGTCACCTACAGGTTCGCTTTACTTGATTTGTGCTTCCAAAAAAAATAAAAATAATAAGCTAGTCCATAAGATTTAAAATCAGCCTTGACCTCGGGTTACCTCTGAGCTTCCTTATTTCAGCAGGCAGACGAGACCGAAATAAAGAAGCGGCGACTTGCGATATCGGGTTTTAATTGAAGTTAGTTTCTCCAAACTGCTTTTTTTTTGGCAAAATCCCTTGGGTGGTGCAGGGACATGTTTTGAAAATCGCTCGGCGCATTTCCCTTTCTTTTGCATTTATTTGGTTGAGTTCAGCAGTTCAGGTTCTTTGCAAGTGACCAGAACATTTAAGTCACGTTGGGCGGTGACTTAAATGTTCAAAACCACTTGAAGTATTGTGCTGACACATCGATTTTTCAGATGGAGTGAGAATAAATTCTCTTAGGCTTTTCACACGTCTTTAGTTCAGAGAGCATGAAACGCATCACTTCCTAAAATAAGGATCTTTAGAAGACAGATGTCTTTTTGCTGCCTCTTGAATGGTTTTGCTCTTCATTACAAGAGCACATCAGTTTTACTCTCTCTCTCTCTTACTATATATTTCTATATGGTAGGAAACATTTGGGAGCATGCTGTTATGGGAAAACAATCAACAGCGGAGTGATGTAACGAGGGAGGTTTTTCCCATGCCAAAGTTGATTTGTTTTCTATAAAAGCGTGTCCTGGCGTGTTAATTCCTCTCACATTTATCCATTTACAGTTACACAGAATTTCGTGGGACGCCTTAAAAAACAAGTCAGAGTCAGAGCCTGCTGAAACGATTCAACATTCTGTCCAATCAGAATTCAAATGTCGACAATGATGCATCATAAGCCACTCAAAAGTAGATCTCATTTAACAGATGATCAGGACACACCAGGGGGGGGGGGGGGGGGGGGGGCCCGG
>JAQQZT010000021.1:4406586-4419483 GCA_030068275.1 Clarias platycephalus
GTGTGTGTGTGTGTGTGTGTGTGTGTGTGTGTGTGTGTGTGTGCGTGTGTGCGTGTGTGCGTGTGTGCGTGTGTGTGCGTGCACGGGGTTACTCTAGGACATTTATGAGTAAGTATCTCCAGAGCTTTCTCTAAGCTCTGAACTCATGTAACCTCCAAACGGACTGTTTGTTACCAGGTTTCCCTTTGGCCTGTACACATCAGGGAGTGGTGTGTGTGTGTGTGTGTGTGTGTGTGTGTGTGTCTGTGTGTGTGTTTGCGTTCTGCCATGTAATACGTAAACGGCCTGGAGATCGAGGCTACTCCAGGTCAGAACGAACCTGCCCTTGATTTGAGATTCATGACCCGGACCTTAAGACGACCCGACACCAACATAAGGTCATGTCATGTTTCACTCACATGACACCTAGCTTTTGGACATGACCGTCCCAGCTTCCTGTCTTAACCTGAGGACTGTGCTGAAGGTGAGAAAACATTGGGGGTCTCGAGAATGAGGAGAAAATTCCTTATTCTGGATTCACAAAGAGAAGCGGGAAACGCAAGGGGGTGCCGATAATTTTTGAGATCAGAGAAGATGCTGTGAATTTCCAGTTTCCATCTTGAAGTGGAGTCTTTACCAATAAGCATACATCCTGGTGTGTTTTATTCCTATTATACCACAGTAAATAAATAAAAGTTTTTATTTATTCAAACAAACAAACATTACACTTTTTACCTGCATAAAGTTATATTTAATGTCTTGTAACCTGCATTAAAAGTTTGCTCTTTTCTGAAGACTTTTCTGTTTCGGAAAACTTAGAGCTTTACCGTCGCAAAGCGCCGACACTGGAGACTCCTTCCATAAACGTTCAAATAAACATCTCTAAGCTTCACCACAGCGATTAAACTTTACGCATTAAGGTGTATAAAGTATAAGCATAAAAGTTTACACACCATCATTTTTACCACTGCACTAGAGTTAAATCGTGCGAGACGCTTCGCTGAAACCTCCTTGGCTGTAACACTAACCAGACAACCTTCGACTATGTATAGAGACACGCTCCTTCACACATGCACACACACACATACTGGTAGGCAATAAATCCTGCTAAGTAAGGCAAAGTCGTCGAGGGCTGCTCCTCAGTGACATCCTGTGTGAGCAAAACTTGAGACAACAAACATCAAACGCATGAAAATATCCATACAAAAAAAATAATAAATAAATCACACTTGGACAAGCGCCTGCTGATCTTCCTGTTTGCGCGTGTTATAAAAAGCCAGAAAGGACAATGTGAACTCCAGGCTGGACCCTCGTCTTCCTGGACGGATGACCGGGGTCGGGTTTCCCAAAAGCACCGCGGCACAAAGAGCAACGGTAAATGGTAGAGCGAGCATCAGGTTCAACTCTCTCTCTCTTTCCGTCTCTGTTAAAACGATTTGAACTGTTGTGCGATGCTTGAGATAATCTCATTCCAGAGCGGTAACACAAACACACAGCCTACTTCTCCTGATAACCTGCCATATTTAGTGCATTTTGGGATTCCTACGAAATATACAAGCACGAAATAAAGAGCTACTCTGTAGTGATGTAGTCACTAGAGTAATGTAGTGCACTACGGCCTATACCTCCCTATAACCACCCTCTCTGGAGGGTACTAAAGTAGACCACACTTTATGTAGTGCAATATATTTCTATTAGAGCACTATATGTTCAATGCCCACTACTAATGGTAGGTCATTTAAAGGGTATAGCTTTTCAGTTGCACCTTATAGAGGCCATGTAACGGGTTTGGGGAACCTGTGCAGTGTGTTCAGCTTTATTGGTTCTGTATATGCGCTAAAGGCTACCTTTAGGACAATGTTTCGTAATGTTAATGTTTTTTTTTTTGTCTTCTAGCTGTGCACATGCAGTACCAGCCAAAAGTTTGGACACAATTTGGATTTTTTTTTTTTTTTTTTAAACGATGTCATCACAAAAAACGTGTTATGTCAACACAAATGAATTAAACAACAACAACAATGACTGAGTTGTTATTTTAAGACATGAAGGACAGCTGTTCAGGAACAGTTCTTGCAAGAACAGTATTGTGTCAAGTGCATTTGCAAAACACATCTCAATAGCAACAGGAAAGACAATGGAATTAGAAGGTGTGTCCAAACTTTTGGCCAGTATACTTTGGGTATTGGTACACTCTGGACGGGGTGCCAATACAACACAATGTCTCACACACACACACACACACACACACACACTACGGGCGATCTGGGAACGGCAATTAAAGCCTAACCTGCATATCTTTGGGAGGAAACCGGAGCACCCGGAGGAAACCCACCACGCACAGGGAGAACATGGACATACACACAGGTGGGAGATGGGAATCGAACCCTGAACAGTGCTAATCTGATTCATGGATTTATGACTGTTGCAAAAAAAGTATTTTCTTCTAGACTTACAATCTAAATGGAATGACAATTGCATTGGATAAAAAAACAACAACAAACAAACAAAAATAACACACACACACTTGGATATATATACACTTGGAGATGTGTGACTTGTGCCCTATGTAGTGCCCTATGTGTGATGTGCAGCAGACTCACTCTCGCTCCAGCAGTGTCCTGCACACCACCTCTTTGACCCCCGGGTTGTTGGCCTTGTCGCTGGAGCAGCGCTGCAGGTCCCACGTGGCGACGCGCAGCACGGGCTTGCCGTGGCGCGCGCGCGGCGGCTGCACCTCGGGCCGCTCGGACGCCATGTGCGCGGGTCCCCCGGGAGGCAGGTGCAGCTGCGGGTGCGCGCCGGCGCTGGGCGAGCTCGGGCGGCTGGAGGGCGTCCACGAGAGCGTCACGGACGCGCGGTGCTGCTGCTGCTGCTGCCGGTGCCGCTCGTGCTCCTTGCGCGGGTCGCCGTTGACGTTGTTGTTGTTGCTGCTCCTCCGGCGGCTGGAGACGCAGATCTCCGGCCTGATGAGCTGCAGCCGGGCGGCTCCGATGCCGCTCACCAGCGCCACGTCCTCCACCTTCCGGAAGCCGCCGATGCGCGCGCGGTGCTCCACGATGGCGCGCGCGACCGCCCGGCTGACCCCCGGCAGCGTCATGAGCTCCTCCTCGCTGGCCGCATTCACGTTCAGGCGCGCGAGGTTGTGCGCGGAGACGTGCGCGAAGCTGCAGGTCGCGCTGAACTTGCGCCCGCGCTGCCGCGCGTCCACGGGGTCCCCCGGGAGCGAGCGGTGGCACCCCAGGTTTCCCCCCATGACCCGTGCGCGCTCACACTCTCCGGCCACGCCGCAGCGCGCATAAGAGCCGCACTGGGGGGGATGAGGATGATGATGATGCGTAAAAGCGCGCGGTCTCTCTCTATCTGTCTGTTCTGCACTTTCCGTCTCCACTGCAGTGTCTCTCTGTGTGTGTGTGTGTCAGCGCCTGAGTGGACTCGCACTTACACACTCAAACTAAACAAGCTCAGGCTCTCTGAAGTCTGGACAAGCAGAGGAGGAGGGGGCGGGGATAAAGGTGACGTCGACGATCACTATGGAAAGCCAATCAGGGCAAAACGTCATGTTTCAAATCACATGTGCAGCACATTGTTCAGGAAAGACTTCCTATAACTTACACAATTTCAGAAGGTCCAGTCATGGAGGATTCAGATCTCTCTCTCTTTCTCTTTCTTGTAAAGTCTATAAAAATAAGCAATTGAGTATTTCTATACTATTTATTGTCAAAATTCAATAATAAAAAAAAGTGGACGGTTTGTGGTGTTTGTAGTTGTATGTAACATAGGTAGAACAGAGGCTTAGTGGTTAGCACAGTCGCCTCGCACCTTCAAGACCCAGGTTCGATTCTGTGTTCTCCCCGTGTTTGGTGGGTCTCCTCCGGTTTCCTCCCACAGTCCAAAAACAAGCAGATTAGGCAAAACTGCCATTCCCATAGTGTGTAAATGAGCATGTGTGTGTGTGTGTGTGCCCAGTCATGGATTGGCACACTGTCCATGGGGTACCCCACCTCGTACCCTAAGTCTCTTGACTTACAGGCTCCATACCCCTTGTGACCCTGAATACAGGTTAGATATGTATAGACAATTAGTGAGTGAGTGTTTAGGGAATACTTTCAGTAACTGTTAGGGTACAGAATTAACATTATAATGAGGACCAGTCAATAAAATCTGAATTTCCTATATCTCTCTCTTTAAAAAAAATATTATTTCAATAATATTTATTGTCAGTTGCACCTTTGCTTAGTGGTCAGCACTGTCGCCTCACACCTCCAGGATCCGGGTTCGATTCCCACCTCGGGGTCAAATGGAGTTTGCATGTTCTCCCTGTGCTTGGTGGGTTTCCTCCAGGTACTCTAGTTTCCTCCTACAGTCCAAAGACATGCAGATTAGGCTATCTGGCGTTCCCAGATTGCCTGTAGTGTATTAATGAGCATGTGTGTGTGCCCTGTCGTGGATTGGCACCCCATCCAGGGTGTACCCCACCTCGTGCCCCAAGTCTCCTGCGGTAGGCTCCAGGCTCCCCACGACTCATAGATCCTAGGAGACTTACAGTAGGGCACTAGGTGGGTACACTATGGGCGGGGTGCCAATCCACGATTTTGGGAACGCCAATTACAGCCTAACATGCATATCTTTGGACGGTGGGAGGAAACCGGAGCACCCGGAGGAAACCCACCAAGCATGAGGAGAACATGGACATACACACAGGTGGGAGGTGGGAATCGAACCCGAACCCTGGAGTTTTCAGTAACAAGATTAAACATGTGGACAGTTTGATCTTTGATGGTCTTGTATATTTCCTCGTATTTGTATGGACAATCTTTATTATCAGTCTTTAGTGAATCTTCATTTGTACGCTGCTGGGGTGTAAATGAATGTGAAAGGACTCTGGTTGATTTCCAAAAAACGAACGGTTTCAGAACACATGAGACAAACTGGTTTTAAAATAACATATATTCTTGATCTTTCCGTTCATCTTTGAAGGTTCAGTTTTCATAGTCTACTTTACTTTTCTTGGAGTAAGCCATGCTGTGTCGCACTTTAGTTTTTGTTTTTTCACACACTCGGTCTATACACACGATAAACTATCGCTGGATAGCTTGAGTTGAATGCTTTAATTCTTGATAGATGATAGCCACGCCCACCGCGAGCGGGAAAAAAAGCGCTTACTGTTACATTAAGTAGTATCAACTGATTCTTATTGATTTGCATGTTCACAGCTCTACTGCAGAACTTCCACATAGTAACATACTGTACACAAAACCAACACTTCTGCTTCTGGGTTATGCACTCTCATGACAATGGCATTGTTTAACACTCTGTGTGTACATACAGAATAAACACTTGCAAAGTACCAATAAGATAAGAATAACACACTCAAAGCACCGTAAGCCCGAAACCTGAGACCTTATTGTCCGGACAGCATTTTAACTAAATAATAACCTGTATATAGAAGCGCATCCTTGCATGCAAGATCAGCTTGCAGTCATTTTTTAATAAAGCACAATTTAGTGACTGATTACACAGCTCTCTTGATGAACACCATGCTTCCTCGATACACACTCGTTCTTCTTTTCTACCCTTTAATTTTTGCTTCCTCAGTGGGAGAAGCTTAGATTTGAGGAAAGAATTGCAAGCAGGCGCAATTACAGAAATTCAACCCATAATAGATAGAGTAGAGTTAAGCCTCTTTAGACGGCATTTATTCCTCGAGAGAGAGCGGATGCAGAAGATCTCGATTATAGAAGAATCAGGTGTTCTATCAGGAATGAAAGGCCAGATGGACGTCATGACCGTGTGCATCGAAAGGGTTCGACGAGGACGAAGAGGGAATGCGAGGTGACGTGAGACTGCTGAGCTGGCCGATCCACAGAACCTCTTGTCTACAAAGGCCAGTCCTCTATGGAGACGTCTGCCAGTTGGCCGTCACTCTCTGACTCAGTCCCAGCTACCGGTGGTCATGACTACAGAGTCGCGGTTTGCAAAGCAAAAGTGTGTGTGTAATACTGATGATAGCCTTTCAACATCAATTTACACATTATACAGGAAGAGTCATTTTCCGATGACTCACTGCGACGTTTTAAAATAACTCCCTCTCTCTCTGTCTAACACACACACTCACACACATTTAAACCATGGACGAGCAGAGGAGTACAACAAAAGTAACCAGGTGATGTAATAGGTTCCGCACTCCAATTGTAGAATTTATTTTCATTAACTTTTTTTTTTTTTTAAAGGTCAAATACATAATTTTTCAACATAATCCTCTTGCTTTTCAATACATCAGTCAACAAGCCTTCGTGTTTCCTTATAGAAATTTTTTTGCGCCGCTGTCGTAATTTCTTCATCAGAAGTGAGTCTTCATCCTCGTCGGACCAAACAGGTAAAAGTCTGACGGAGCGAGATCAGGACTTTAGGGAGGACGCTTTAACACAACAAAGTTGATTGTTGAATCCTTTTCCCTGGTGGCGTTCCAATACTTCTGGCCCGCGAGAATCCCGGAAAAAACTTGATGAATTTTCCAGCTGATGGCCGACTTTGAACTTTTTCTCGGTCTGACGTTCACCCTCAGGCTCATGGTGATGAATCCATGTCTCGTCACCAGTAATGATCCTCTTTAAGAAACTTTCACAATTTTATTCCTAGATATCCAAACGCTCCTGTTTATGCTAAAAAAAAAAAAAAACTTTTCTTCTCTTCTTTCATGTGGTCATTTTTGCTCAAACCTCAGTTACAAATGAACCGATGTGATACGTTCAGACCTGCACAGCAGGGACCAGGGAGACAGTAGTCCTGAATGGACAGCACAGATGAGACAGATGTTTTAATGTAACCGGAGTGTGGATTATTTTTGTCTCACCCTCGCAGACTTCTTCTTGCACCTTTAAGATGCAGTTACTCATCTATTGTGTGCTCTTAAAATCTGATGAGTTGAACAAACTCTGAAACCACCACACATCCTGGAATACCAGAGATCTTATTATTTTTTTATCAGTATGAACAGGTCTGAATCTGCACACGGAGCGATATTCAGAGCTGCTCTCACTATCCAGACATTTGAAGTTTATAAGATGAATCAATAGTCCGTCTAATTTGAGCTCGCAATCTCTCTCGGGTCACCGGAGCGAACCTTAAGCACAGTGAGCTGCCAACGAAACCTATTGCAAAAGAAGCGTTTGCTCTTGCAGCTCCGGCAGTTCATTCCGAGAGCAAGACAACATGTCCCGTGTGCTGTTGACCCGGAATATCTGGAGGGAGTTCGCTCCGGACAAATACGGGGAATAAGAGAGCAGATCGAAACGTTCTATCACCTGGTTACTGGTTACAAAGTGTGCTCAAAGAAAACGGCATTAAAAAAAAAAAAAAAAAAAAAAAAAGCACAAAACCAAAAGTATATGGACACCTGGACGTCGGACAAAGGAACGCTCCGATATCTGGTAAATATTCGAAACATCACAAATCTGGCGTCTGTTCTCACACATAATGGAAAATGTCTTTATCTGAAGATGTTTGTTCGGGCAGGAGCCGACACGTCAGTCAATCTCTTCATAAAATGAACAAACACCCGAATCGAGACACGCCCTCGGCACTTTTGCGGCTTTGGTCATGCTGCGGCTGATCCGTATAGTTATATATACTGTATATCATAACCAGGGGGCATCTTTTACAGACCGTAAATCTGCTTATGATCTGAATTAGAGTCTTATTTATGGATGACAATCTTGTTACAGCAATTAAAAGGAGTGTAAGAAACATCAAGGAGTACGCTAAAGTTAGCTTTAGCTTTGAACCTATAACACACAATGTGGTGGAGACAGTTTATGTGTGAAAATGAGTCCTGGAATATTCCTGTTCCATCAGGGAAGAAACCCTCCATAGATGTGATAACCTGGACATTCAGTACAGACCTGAATGTACTGAATGACCAGGTTAGCACATCTATGGAGGGTTTCGTCAGCTGACTTCATTTTATTGCCACATAACGTTGCTGAGTCTCGACCTGAGCGACCGATCAACCCCAGATCATAACACTGTCTCCAGAGGCTTGTACAGTGGACACTATGCTTGATCACTTCATGTGCCTCCCTTCGTACCCTGACACGCCCATCCCTCTGGAATAGGGTCAGTCTGGACTCATCAGGTCACATGACCATTCGCTCCAATGTCCAATCTTTATGCAAATACAGTATAAGCTTTTTTTTTTTCCAATGAGTCTCACTAACAAGTGGTTTTCTTATGGACACACAGCTGTTTAGTTTCACTATTAAACATATTTCCTTTCAGGGTTTGATAATGAGTAAAGCGTTCTTAACTACCGCAGTTCCAATAACGTCAAATCTCCTTAGTTGTTGTCTTTGCTTGATGCTTGTGAAATGGTGCTTTTTTCCCCCCTTTCCTTTCCTAGACAGTCTATCTATCATATTAACATCCTCCTTTAGCTGATGATGGCTTGGACGACGACGAGGAATAATTTGAGGCCATTGCTACATCTCTATAAGACTTCCAGATTACTAACAGAATGTGAGTTTGAGTCTCTGTCTTGTTGTTTACTACAATTTCTATCACATTTCATGTGACTTTGCAATAAGATTTTCAGGTGAAATTTTTATGTTTCTTCAATGTGAAACACGTACAGTACGAGGGCATGGGGTATCCCAGGGGGACCACCGAAGGGTTCGAACCCCAACGCCACCAAGTTACCACCATTTGGGACTTAAGGAAGGTGTGAACGTTGCAGGGTGGATTGCAACAGGAAGGGCAACCTGTGCCAATAACCTTCAGAACAAATAAGGTGAATTGGTGACCCCGAGACAGGAAAAAAGCTTAATAGAGCGTTACTTTTCATTTTCGACATCATCTGATAACAGAACCTTGAACCTTACGCAGGTTCCGGAACATCCAGATGTTTTTTTTTTTACACAGATGTGTTTTTAGCCTATTCCAGGAGACTTGGGTACACCTTGTACAGGGTGTTCCCCGGGCCATCACAGGCCACATCTGCATGTATTTGGACTGTGGGAGGAAACCCACCAAGGACAGGGAGAACATATAAACTCCACACACACAGACTGCGAGGTGGGAATCGAACCCGGACCCTGGAGGTGCAAGGCGACAGTGCTAACCCCTACGCCACTGTGACGCCTCATCCATTTTGGGTATTAATAAATGTTCTCCTTGGTTTCTTGACGATCTGATAAAACCTACAAGTGTGGAACAACTGAAGACCACCATTCGACCTCGACTAGACGAAGTCAGTCAGTCAGAGAGAAAACATACCCAGCATGCCCTGTGTGCTGTTGATCCTGAATATCTAGAAAGTTCTGACCTGTGACTTACAGTCCTGCCAGATACTGAGACAGCATTCGGCTCTGATTGGCCGTCACAACGTCTAACTACATATCCTGGGAGAGCAGCAGGCCAATCAGAGAGCAGAACGAAAAGTCATGTCACCTGCTGACTCCAAACATCAGTGTGTGTGTGTGTGTCAAAGTTTTTTATCCTATAAGAACCACATAGGTTTAAAGGGGAAAAGAAAGTTCAAATAAAAAAAAAAAAATCTGTTAATCAGTCTGGACATGATCGATGCACATGAAGCTCAAGAAGTCCTCAGTTTAGCACAGTGTGTACACTAGCACACTGCTCCCATGATGCACTTGGTCAAAGGTTTTTTTCTTTTTTAATTATTTATTTCTGCTAAAATTTATTCTAAGAATTTGTCCCTATTCAATATGAAAGATGGTATTTGAGTTAGAACATAAATGTCGCCCCCTGCTGGTTAATACAGCATAATACTGTAAAATAAAAAAAAAGATTATTAAATGATCTTTATTGTATTACACTGAATTCAGTTTTAGCTTGACGATAAACATTTTCACAATTCATAATAAGTTGATACACATTTAAGTTGCAATATTATGTCAAAATAAAAACTATAAAACATTGTTTTGAGAAATGATTCTCATTTTATTTCTTGTTTTATGTATTCTGTTTTTTTATTGATTGTTTTATACTTAAAATGTATCTGCTTTTAACCAGTTCATTTTTGCTTGCTGTAAAATGTGCTCACTATTATTATTATTATTATTACTATTAATAGTTCATGAAGTAAAGGAAAACATGATCAGACTGCACGGTTAAGGTCATCACAGTTTTATTATGTGACTTTGTACAATAAAAATGGGGGGAAAAAAAAAAAAAAAAAAAGAGGACAACTTAAAAAAAAATATATAGGTGTAGTACATAATGGAAAGCTAAATGTGGGCGGGAGCTCGCGCTCGCTGCTCCGATCAACGTTAATCTGGATCATACCGAAGAGATATTAACTGTAGGAGGGGATCAGACAGGATTGAAGCTGCTGTTCAAAAGCCTGATTTGTGACTGAGGCCTTAAGAGTAACAGCTCACTAGCGGATAACTCGTCCGTATTCTTCTAAAACTGACACGTAAACATACGGGGATAACCGGTTTTGCACCCTGTGTGATCTGAGGCAGGACTGAGCACAAGAGAAAGATCCATCATCATCATTATCACAAAGCTGATTTAAAAATAAAATAAAAATATAAATGATGTAAATCATGTGATGCATCCACCACCGTGCTTCACATCTGGACTAATTTTGCCTCCAAATCACAATTCTTATCCGTTTCCTTTTTAAAATTTTTTTTTTTAATTTATCTAATCTCCTCTCAGAACCGTTTTAATGAGTCTGTACGAGTCTGATCAGACCCCCTGTGACCTTGAACAAACCCTCCTGCATACGTTCTGTACGTTAGCGAGATGTGTACTCGTGTCCGGATCAGAGCGGCAGGTAAATTGGAGAAAGAAAAAAAAAAAAAAAAGAAGAAAAAAAAGCAGCGTCTTGGTGAACCATCATTGTAGCGGGGTGATTTAAAGAAGATAAACAAAACAAAAAGTAAATGAAATGTTACACAAATAACAACTATAATAATAACAGCAACAACAACAAAAATGTTATACAATGCGGTCCGATGCTGGATAACTTAAATTACACAAAATGGAAAAGCTTAACATTTTTTTTAAAGAGAAAGAAGAAGAAAAAAAAAAATGAAACCCACTATTTTTAATAATTTTTTTTAATTGTTTTTATTTAAAAAAAATTTAACAATATGAATAAATGGCCTGAGGTGTAACTGCAGCCTTTCGGTCATATTTAATTATTTTATTTATCTTTTAAGATTTGAGTCTGTCGGTGAAGAAATTCTAAAGAAGAGGAAATTAAGGAGTCGTACGTGGAGAAACGCTGGGGCAGTGTGACCTCATCATAATAATAATAATGTCATTTAATCCGTCATGATTCACTTTTCCGGGGTATCTTTATCGTGTTTTCTTTTTTTTTCTTTTCTTTTAAACACTGATACAGTTCTCTTTCTTTTCCTCTGTTATTGTAAACGTCATCTTATTTGTAAAAATAGGGCTTAAATGTGAACTTGTTGAGGTCGTCTTAAACCTGCTTTACATTCGTGTGTGTGTGTGTTTATTATAAAATGTCTCGTGAACTCATCATTATGAATCATACTAGGGGTCAGGGTGAAGAAAACAACGAGGCGGGACGTCAAAAAGGCGGCGTCCTCATCGGATGCTTCCGTGAGAAAAGTAAAGCTGTCCTTTCACCACACACACTCATACACACACTCATACACTGGGAGGGAGGGAGGGAGGGGATATTTCGTTATGCGTGACCGACAGACAGTCCAGGCTGGCATTGTTTCGTTGGCAACTGATAACATCGTGGTGGTTGAAACACTTTTTAAAAGATCTTCTTCTTCTTGTTTTTCTCCAAAGTCCTGAAATAAACAAAACAAATAAATCAACAAACATGGAACAAAATCCACATCATGATCCTCATCGCGATGATTAATATACCCGACCTCTCGTTAAATAAGACATTATGGAACAAAAAAAAAATGAATCTAAGATCTTCAGTCTCACTCCTGTGTTAAGCGTAGACACACTTCGGGCTCAAGCTGGTGGAGGAAAATAATCCACAGATGAGTGCAGCGACTGAGCAGAGTTACAGCTACAGAGTTTTCCAGTACTAGCTGATTTTTTAACGTAGCTTGAATTTAATAACAATAATAATAACAATAATAATGTTCGAGACTCCTGACGGACCCCCTCGTCCATCATCTCATCCTTCGAGATCGTTGGCAAAAACCAACAATCAGGAGATTGTTGTGCTCAGTGATATGGTTTTAATCAGGTTTATCTAAACATCTGGCTCTTTGATCTAGACATCAGGATTATGTTGACAATTGGACACAATGGACTTGTTTAGCGAGACGGACCAAGGCTGTGTAATCTTCTAATCTCAGAGAGAGAGAGCGAGAGAGAGCATGGTCCGAGTGAACACTTAAGCGTTCATCTTTATTTAGTTAAAAAAAAAAAAAAAATACAAAATTTCCTTCAACTATATACACACTGAATATTTAATCGTTGCAGATGTTTTATGTACGTCTACTGTACATTCCTTTCACACTAGGGGAAAAAAACAAGTGGAAATGAAAGTGTCTCTAGGGGTGTTTTTTCACACATGGTTCACATTGTTTTTTAGCTCCCCGTACTCGGCTACGCTTACGGTATTTACACTCTCCGATTCAACAGGTGGCAGTATAAACCTATTCGCCATGAAACACAAAGAGAAGAAGAGAACGAGGAAGTTAACTTTCATGCTATGCCCAAGTCTACATTTTTCTTCCCGAAAATACCGATAATGAGCAACGCTCTCATGGGCGACAGGTGGCACTGATGATGTCGTGTTCTAAATATAGAAGCGATTGCGTCTATATAGTATATGATGTGGTTCCCGAGCGGGAGCGGTTGTGTTCACACTAGGGCTGCACGATATATCGAAAAAATATCGTTATCGCGATAATAGTATACGCGATAACCGTATCGCAAAGAGTT
>JAQQZT010000021.1:4429420-4446946 GCA_030068275.1 Clarias platycephalus
CAGTTCTGAAGGCGAAAGGGGGTCAAACACCGTATTAGTATGGTGTTCCTAATAATCCTTTAGGTGAGTGTATATCACCAGGTAATACTGATCCCCGTGAGAACAGGAAATACGTCTTGTGCAACAAGACAGTTTGTCAACAAAAGATCAAATAGATCCGAGGCTTTTAAATGTGCGCTTTTGATGATGTAAATCCATAAAAATGCGTTTCTGTTGCTCGGACATGAAGCTCGTGCACTCTGGACAGAATCGGCGAGGCATCTCTATAATGAATGTAAACGTATGACATCATTCATACGACGCCGTTCATAACTGAATGGACCCCCCTCCGCCCCCCTTAACGCTTTTACTGCTTATTGTCCATGTTAGGAGTTTTCTCCTGCTTTTATTCCTGGTGAACTGACCGAACGCTAAAACACGAGCGTCATGAGTCCATGATTTCACAGCATGATTTTTTCTAAATCTCTTTTTTTTTCACCCTAATGGATGGAGAATGGGGTGGGTTATTTAAAAAAAATTATAAAATAGGTCCATCTCAAGGTGCAAATATTACATGATGAGCTTAAAAGAGTCCATTAATTTATTCCTGGACAAGTTTAGAGTGAAAACTCCTCCTCAGGAAGTAGTTGGATTCCTTTCTCTTAGCAAAGCAAACAGTCACATGTGTGTACACACACACACTCTTTCAGCTCTCCTCCTCCTGCTGCCATGGGGTGTCGTCGCTGCAGTGGACGACACAGATGAAGAAACAAACCTGAACACTGATCTTCTGCTCCTGCAGTCACGAGAGTCAACCTTTTCTTTGTTTTATTCGGCACTGACGAGGCCTGTGTGTGTGTATTCAGCTGTGTGTGTGTAAATACAGTATGACACACTCAGAGCCAGCACTGGATACACGCCAAAACCCCACTCATGTCTCTCACACACACACATACAGAAACGTCGAACGACTACACATATACATACATATTTTTTCTTTCTTTTAAACAGTGTTCCTGGACACACACACATTCATGAATACACACACACACACAGTTCCTCCATCTTCCTGAATCTCCACAGCTCGGCGTAGGTGGAACTATCTTCCTTCCTGTTAAATTTTACTTGATATGTTCAGAACCACAAATTATTATTATTATTATTATTATTATTATTATTATTAATACTATTAGAAATTATATTTAAAAAATGTATCTGATCTGAAAATATTACCTCAGGACCTCAAAAAAGCAAAAATACTAAGTAAATAAATAAATAAACAAAAAAATTCACTTTCCTTATTTATCAAATTTTCATTCATTGTGAGTGGGCGGGGCAAGCCAAGCCAAAAGGCTAATTTTTATCGGTTCGATCAAACGATTCTAAAGATCGAGTAACGATACGGTATCTATAAGACACGAGATCAAGAAACTTTATTAAAAAAAACTAAAATAAAGCTAATTCTTGCTATCAGGACATTGATAAAGAAAACGCTTCATGATGAGTCCATGACTGATTAACACCAAGTAGTTTTCTCATTTAAGAGTCATTTACAAGAAACGAGGAAATGAGGAAAAAACAAAACAAACAAACAAAAACTTCTGGAAGGTTCTGTATCAGGATGCAGTACCCACCCGTGTCCAGAGGGGGCGATGAAGTACAGGCAGCAGTGCACTCTGTTGTCGGGCATCTGCCGTCTGTTGACGCGCGACTCGGAGTTGAGGTAATCCTCAAACTTGCTGTCGATGTGGTCGATCACGGGTTGCCAGCTGCAGCGAAAAACAAAGTAAAATAATAAACATGTTATAAATTGAAAAAAATATATATATATTTTTAGTAAACAATAACGCTGTAGCTGTAGAGTAGCTCTGTAACACGTCGCGTGCTCACCAGTTGCTGTTGTCTACGGCGTCCCCGAATCCCGGCGTGTCCACGATGGTGAGCAGCAGCTGCACTCCGCCCTCTTTTACCAGCACCTTGGACTGTTCCACCTGAACACACACACACACACCCACATCACATGATCAACTTCCACACAAAAGTTTAAAGTTTTCAAAAAAGTTCGAGCTCTGCTGAAATCTGGATCTACAATAAAATAAGATAATTCCAGTTGGTGTGAAGTTTTCTTTTTTAAACGACATTTATAGGATGAGTCTTCGATTGTAAGTGATTAAACCAAAAGTATGAAGAGTGAAAAGCCGTCTTTGTCCTATTCCTGTCCTTCCACATCAGGCAGATAGAATGCAGTCTGCCTGACAGCCAAAACCCGTGACGAGAGGTCCTCTTAGACCTCAGGTCCTCTTCAAGTTTCAGGCGCGCGCGTCAGGGCGGGGCGTTTGCTCTGCGTGTGACTCCCGGGTGTCATGCACATTTTTTTCCACGCTGCTGTTTATTACCACACGAAAAATTTATCCGATTATATATATTTTTTTGCTAACCCACATCATTACAGCTCTCTCGAAACATTTCTGGCGCTTAAAAAGTGCGACTCAACCCTTAAAAGGCTTGAGACAAGGCCTCGCCCTGCCATGTCGGTTTTGAGATCAGCGGTTGTAGCTACACAGAAAAACACTTCCAGGCTTCAAACCTCAATTAAAACAAGAAAAAACTAACAAACAAACAAACAAACAAAAAAAACTCAGTGGCACAAGAGCAGGCCGTGGTCAGAACCCAAAACCAGAAATGAAACAGAGGCTCTAAAGCAAAAACAACCAGGTTCTGTACCTTGGTTAAAGCGGCCGTATGTAACATTGGGGGAAAAAAAAAAAAAAAAACCTTCAGACTTGCTGTAGTAAAACACATCATGTTAAAGATGACTAAAATAAATATGATTTTCTGAAACCTTTATCAGTGTACTCGCACATGCATGATTTATTTTTTTCTGGCCCTGAAATTACCTCAGGTTTGACCCTGAATCAAACTTTCTATAAAAGACAAAGTTTCGAGGTTTATCATCAGCGACGTTAACGTAGTAACATCAGCTAGCTGCGCTGGACTGCTTTTTATTTTTACAGCCTGATTCACTGCTGATAATCGAAACGGTGCATCTTGTGCATTTTAGCCCCTTCGTATAAACAGGACTGATATTTTTGGAATGCCTGGGTTGAGGGGACTGTTTAAGCTCCGCACCACACTGTACCACATCACAGCACTGCACTCTCTCTCTCTCTCTCTCTCAGCGCTTCTGTGATAAGAAATAAACTGTTCATGCCACTGCTTCATGTACGCCTGCTTCAGGTCACCGTCACGTACAGTATTAACGTAATGCTGTCCTGAGGTGCCGCGCTTTCACGATAAGTCATGACGCATGTTCTGGTAAATCAAATATGCAGATTGAAATGCGTTCCGATGGAGTCGAGTGTCATTTACACCATATTTCTACTGTACATCCTTCAAGAGCTCCAATACAACGAACTCGCTCACTCAAGAAAGATGCTGTAAATGTCCGTTTCAGTCACTGTACAAGAACACTAGCAGAGGGCTGTAAAATTACATACTGCTGCTTTAAGATGCCACAAGTAGTTTCGACATTAATTGAACAAGTTCGCTGGAAAGGGGGCTGTAAAATTACATACTGCTGCTTTAAGATGCCATAAGTAGTTTAGACATTAATTGAACAAGTTCGCTGGAAAGGGGGCTATAAAATTACATACTGCCGCTTTAAGATGCCACAAGTAGTTTCGACATTAATTGAACAAGTTCGCTGGAAAGGGGGCTATAAAATTACATACTGCCGCTTTAAGATGCCATAAGTAGTTTCGACATTAATTGAACAAGTTCGCTGGAAAGGGGGCTGTAGAATTACATACTGCTGCTTTAAGATGCCATAAGTAGTTTCGACATTAATTGAACAAGTTCGCTGGAAAGGGGGTTGTAAAATTACATACTGCCGCTTTAAGATGCCATAAGTAGTTTCGCCATTCTTTGGACAGATGCGCTGGAAAGGGGGCTATAAAATTACATACTGCCGCTTTAACATTAACTGCTGGAAACTACACTGCTTAAAAATCATAATTTTATAAGTCAAATGTGAAATAAAACCATTGTAGTTAGCCAATATTGATTGAGTATTGACCAAAAGCTGATTATTCCCAATATGCAAAATGCATATTATAACAAAATACACCACAACGGAGCCTGTAGTCTGAGGTAAGAGTAGTGAACATATCGTTCCATGCTTTCCTTCCTGACTGAGTGTCTGGTTGTTCTCACTAAAGGGGGCAAAAAATAGCAGGGGGTTGAAAATTTATTATTTTTTAAAATTAAAAACCCCCCACACACAACAACAGACCAATGAATCTACAGGGTCATTCGGGGAAAGTATTTACAGCTGGGCGTGACGGCGTGCGCGCACACACACACACCTGGTTTGCCCAGAGATGACGGCCCTGACCCAATCCGAGCTTAACTTTACGGCTCCTCCAGGATTCCTACTGTGACCTTCAACATCACATGACCAAGAAGCTGTAACCGCGCTGTAAACCCATCTCACCTCCGCTAACATCACTCACCTCCTCGGAGACCTCTTAAACCAGCTACAACGTTGTGAAGAGTCAAACCCAAACCTCAGGTGTGAGAACACACAAGAAACCGATGTCTCGCTCCATCTCATATAATATCAGAATTATTACATTCTTCCACATACAATAGCGGTATTTATATATGTGATTAGACACATCAGGGTTGGGCACTACAAAGCGTAATTCAACTAACAATGCAGCGAAGTTAGTTTTGAAAAAAACTAAACCTGCCTTGTGTGTTACTGCAGTGCCAATATTTTGTATATTGTATCTGGTGGGGGGGCCAGGAATTTTTTGGTGGAAAGTTCTTGCCAAGTAACACAGGTTAACATTACAGTCCGTGTTTTGGACCGAGGACTTGCGCGTTATAGCTGATGGAATTAAACTTCAACTCAGAAGGATTGAACCACATTCATTCTCTATAACGCTGATCCTGTAAAGAATCAAAGTTTAAAATGTTCTTTGAGTCGAGGTCCGAATTTCATGCTGGTGTTTGATTCAGATCTCTATATATGCAGTCGTGCTAAGTCTATAATAAAATAAGCAATTTAAAACTTCCACTGCATTTCAATAACATTTACTGTCAGTTTGCACTAACTATATTAAACATGTGGACAGTTTCAGCTTGTTTATTTCCTCGTATTCCTCTCACACCGGGCTCTCAGTTCAGGTATTTAAACACACGCCCCTTGTTTTGTCTCACAGTGGCGCTTCACATTACTGCTTTTTATTTTTATATTACCGCCACGGTTTCAATAATAAGACAAACTGGTTTTAAACTTCCCTCAGGAAGAAGAGACATATATTAATCTGTTCATTCTTATTAGTTTTCTATGAATCTGTTCATTCATATTAAGGATTAGTTTTTCATAGTCTACTTTTCTTTTCTTGGAGTAAGTCATGCCGTGACACGCTTTCGTTTCTGTTTTTGTCTATACAGGATAAACTATTGCTTGTTGAGTGACATGTATAGCCACGCCCACCACGAGGGTAAGGGGAAAAAAAAAACGCTAGATTGCTGGTAGATATATGAATCATGCTCATTCATCAGGAAGGAATCAGGGTCTGACTAGAACCATCACTCGGTCCGGATCCTATGGAGTCTATCGCAAGAGAACTCTACCCATAAAAACGTGGTACAACCCGGACTGGGGGCGCCAAGCTTACATAAACTCAGGAACTACGGGGGTTGTTTGGGAATGCCAATTAGTCTACTCTGCATGTCTTTGGACTGTGGGAGGAAACTGAAGGAAACCCTCCAAGAACCGGGAGAACATGCACACAGACCCTGAGTCGGGGATCGAACCCGGACCCTGGAGGTGAAAAGGCCACAGTGCGACCCAATATATCAGAATGTGCCGCTTCACAAAAGCCGCACACATCAGCATAACATTTCTCCGTAGGACCGCGGACATCCAGTCAATCAGATGACGTCCCCGAAAATACTGAACGTGACCTCAGCGGGCACGCACGAGTCTACACGAATAGACGGTGTGTGCCTTACCATGTTGTATAATCTGCCCTCTCAGGGTTCATTCTTCACTAAACAAGGCTAGGCCATCCTCTTAACAGCTCGCTCAGTGCTATATTAACGCGAGTGTGAAACCCAGATCACGAGGCCTCGAACATAACCGGCGGCTGGACGCGCCACCTGCTCAGAAACACGCAGCGTGAGAAGCTGAAATTAATTCACTGTGGTGAAGGTGTGAAAGCATCTCGTCACGTTCTTCCTTCCTCTGAAAAAAAAGAAGAGCTTGTAGCATAGATGGGAGGTCTGGCACCGCCGTGTAGTCTCGAGCCGCTTGATCGCAGGATCAGAAACACTGGCGTTCCCGTGGCGACCAGGGCGAGGCTGAACGCGTTTGGATGACTGCTGTTGAAAAGGAGCCGAACAAGACGGCATTTGTTAAATCATTCTGCACGTTACAGTTGCCGGAAGAAACAGGAAGGGGGGCATATACTTCTGCCCATGTAGCAATTACGCCGCATGTAAAGGCTGAGCTATAAACGTTCGCATCATTAAAACCTTCCGTCATATTTCGGAGATAACAAAGGAGTTGTTTTTACTCCAGAACAAAAGAAAACACACCCCTCACAACTTCCTCCTGAGGCTCACTTAGCGGAGAAAGTGCCACACCTGAGTGCAGGTAAACACCTCCAAGGGTATTTAAAAGGGAAGAAAAAAAAAAAAAAAAACGTCTCTGGCAACGAGTCTGAGTAACAAATTGAGGTGGATAACAACAAATCCAGTCCGGGTACTTAAAGGATTAGAGGATCTCTCTCTTTCTGTTAAGTCTCTCAGCACAAGGAGGAAAAAAGGGAGGAGTGTGTGGGTGTGTGTTGAAGTGAGTGTGTGACTCTTTCATCATGATGCGATCAGGTTCGGCTCGATGGTGTTACACTCGGAGTGTATCTGAATTATCCAGAATAATTTATGAGGAGAGGAATAAGTAAATAAATCACCTCAGGATGTGCTGCTAAAGAAAAGGAATCAACCTCAGGGTCGACTCGAGACCAAGTTTACCAAGGCTTAAACCCGGCACCATCGGAGATCCGAGTCTTACTGCGCGGTTGAGGACGGGACGAGAGCTACGCTCTACTCCACAGCGTAAACACTTCTCCCTGCTCCCGTTTTTAGGGAACTTCACTTGATAAACATTCCTCCATTACGAGTAACGCGGTTTGCGAGTGTTCCACAAGACGAGCAAAGATTTTTAAATAAATTTTGACTTGGAAAACGAGCAAGTCTTGGTTTACGAGCACTGAGTATCATGGATCACGCATGCGCTTCTTGTTTTGACGCTGAGCGTCACGTGATCACAACTGAGTCAACGGTTTTTTTCCTCTCTCTTGCGCTACGGAATTGTGGGTAATCGTCTCCCCTGCTGGGTCTTAGTGCTCGTCTGTCGCTGGTATAATCAACATCCTGCATTGTTTACTATAATACCGTGACCACGTGTGTGTGTGTAAAACATATTTTATTTTGTGTCTGTATGCGTGTGTGTACAGCAAAATCAAGTCTCAGTAGAGAGGTTAAAGATCCATTTTCTCTCTCTGTGTGTATGCAGGCCGTTTGTGTGTGTGTCTGTGTGCGCACGCGTCATTGGACACCATGCCAAGCTCTCTCTCTCTCTCTCTCTCACACACACACACACACACACACACACACACTTTTTCTCTCTGCTCTACACAGAAATACTGCTCTTCGCGATTCTTTTTAAAGGTAAAGTGCAGGTTAATTTGTTTTATTTTTAATTTATATTTTGTGTTAATAATTTTTATGTATTTATGTTTTAGAAAACATCTTAAGCCTAGTTCCTATAGACAATATTTAAGCCTAGACAATATTTATTGTCTTGCACTCCTGAGTGCTCCTGACAAAAAACGACGTTTATAATATGTATTATAAATAAATACAACCTATAAAGAGCAACGTTTGATCTTCGAGACAATCTTGGCTTTAAAAGCTACAAGGAGACGAACGACTCCGTCTTGGTGACTCGGCTGCACCGTTAAACTCGCGGTAATTGTAATAATCCGGTATTGCAGCGCGTTGTGGAGCGATTAGCTGTGAAGCTACATTCTGAGGCGTGTTATTACATCAATGCAAAGACTGAGAGGAATTTCTGTTAACTGCGTCTCTCTCTCTGTGTGTGCGAGAGAGAGAGTGTGTGTGTGTGTTGCTCCATCACGCTGAGGTGCGAAGTAAGAGCGCGTGTGCGGACTTGCAGCGCGTCGGGCTACGCCATTAGCAAACTATGCTGGGAAAGCAGAAGGACGGTTCTGTATTCGGTCTCCGTCTGTCTGTCTGTCTGATGGAACGTCGTGGGAAAGATGAGGGGGGAAAAAAAAATTCATGAGAGAAGTCATGTTGAAAACATTCGCAGTGTGTCATGAGTGTGACGCGACAAACCGCAAGACTGGCACAGTTAGTAATGTTTCCTCCTAGCGCTTCCTCTATGTACTTCAGAGGTGTGAGAAAGAGAGAGGACAACTAGACTACAAGTTCAGTTAGAGTTACTCTGTGTGTGTGTGTGTGTGTGTGTGTGTGTGTGTGTAAGGAATAAATCACTCAGGGCCAGGGGTGCGCGGTTACAGGAAACTAATCATTGACAGAGTGCTGTGAGTTCCAGCTACCGCACACAGCTGATTAGTTTTCAATTAAAGTAAGTCCCCCACTTACAAACATTATGAATTTCCGCAGATACGAACAGACCACGGTTCTACGCACATTCGTAGATGCGAACAAATGACGGAAATAGATATATAAATATATAGACGCTGCAGTGCACCAGATACCAATATTTACAATTATATACAATATTTTCAGTGTACAAGTGAATGTATAAAATGTCTAAAGTCAGGTATATTGTGTGTGTGTGTGTGTGTGTGTGTGTGTGTGTGTAGGGCTGTAGCTATCGAATATTTTAGCAATCGAGTATTCTACCAAAAATTTAATCGATTATTCGAGTAATCGGATAAAATGTAATTTTGCTTAATTAAACAGCAATGTTAAATATATGAGAAATAAAGATTAATTGGTTTTCTTTTTAGAAAAATCTACTTTTATTTGCTGTGTCACGCCAAACAAATAATTGCGCAAAAACATAACGCAAGCTTTTAAAAATACATTTAAAGAAGCTTCGAGGCAGGAGATTTTGCCTCTGTCATTTTTTTTGTAATCGAATTACTCGAAGAATCACAACGCGTGTGTTTGTTATTTTTAGCCACATGAGGGCAGGGTGGGGAAAGGGGACGGAGATTTAGTCAAGTGGACTGGTATGCTTTACATTGTACTGTATATTCGTGTCAAGCTTTACTTTGTCGGACTTGTGAACAAATCCGACTTACGAACGTATGGGAACGGAACGGAAATCGTTTGTAAGTCGGGACGACCTGTACAGCACACCTCACAGTGTTTCTTTCTTCGAGTTACGTCCATTAAATGACGACACGGTGTACGCTTTATCCTTTTATTTTCACGATTTATTCGATAACGCTGAGAGGCGCTTTTTAAAAAAAGTCTTGCATACACCTGCTGCTTCACAACACCACACCTGTCAGCATTTCCAAGAAAACTCAGTGACTCAGACTGGATGGTGTGTGTGTGTGTGTGCGCAATAGTCCATAATCTGTCTACCTGGCTGACTTGCAGCCTGAACTCAATGCACGACAACAACATAATAACAATAATCACACTCAATTCCTCTTTCGTCAGCCTGAGAGACAAACACCGAGCAAAGTCTTTTTGAAATGATAATGATATAGGACCTGTGTGTGTGTGTGTGTGTGTGTGTGTGTGTGTGTGTGTGTGTGTGTAAGGGTGAGAGAGAGAGAGAGAGAGAGCACTCAGGAAGCTGTTGTTTTCTCGGGCCTCAGGTTCTTGCCTGAGAAAACCACATGTAGAGAAACAAGTAAAAAAACTAATTATATAACTAAATATATATAAAAATGTACACGAGGTGTTTTAATATCCAGGACGCTGCTGTGTTGTACCTCTGCTCCATGTTTAGAGGCAGCGCTAACGACACTAAAATTAAAAATACACAGTAATGAAAAGCGCATCACAATGAAATTAAATCATAAATGGATGTTATATAAGGTTCACAGTGTGACAGAGAGAGAAACTACTCTCACAAATGTGAGCATGCCTGCGGTTAGGAAGTGTTGCTAGGCAACACTTTTAGTTCGTTCCTAAACTATTTTTGAAAGATGATCAGCGCTTACGCCTGACGTGGCGGCTCTTCCTCTTCGCTCGAGTCCTATCGCCCCCGTCAGAACGTTACTCTGCGTCTTCGCACATCATTACTAACACGCCGTTATTAACAAATTGTCCGTTTCTCTCTTCGTGCTACTCGTTAGTAAAAGGGGCGTGGCTTTCCAAGCCTCTTCGACACCCTTTTTCTCAAGTCTTCTCATGGTTTGAGTTGCTTTTCAGCTCACCACGGTTGCACAGAGTTGCTTATTAACGTCACCGGAGCTTCTCGCCATTCTACACAAACCCTGCTGTAAAGAGATGATCTTCAACAGCCAACAACAACCAAATATCACATCACTGAGGTCAGATCTCTCTTGTTCTGATAGCTGATTACCCGAAGCTCTTGATGTTTAAATCCAATTAAGGGCCTTAAACATGTTGTTCGTGCTTGAAAACCCGCCAATGTGGCTGAATTAAAACAATTCTGCAAAGAAGAGCGATCCAAAATTCCTCCACAGAGGCGTTAAAGACTCGTTGTCAGTTATAACAAATGCTTGATTTATTGAAGTATTTACCCCTTGCTGATATTTTTTAGTTTTTTTTTTTTGCACTTGATTCAAACCATCAAATTAATTGTAATATTACACAATGATAACCCGTGTAAATACAAAATGCAGTTTTTAAAATGAAGACTTTATTTATTAAGGAAGGGAAAAAAAACCTGTCCAATCCTACCTACCCCTATGTGGGAAAAGTGATAAAAAAATTACATTGTTACATCTGGCACAAAACTAACACGCCGTTTCATAAGAAGAACATCAAACCAACAGTGAAACCGAACATGGTGGTGGTGGTAGCGTGATGATCTGGGGCTGCTTTGCCATAATTGGAACAATGAATTCTGAGCTCTACCAGAAAATCCTGAAGGAGGATGTCGAGCTTCAACATGCGGCCGAGTCAAAATCGGGACTTAAATCTGATCGAGATACTTTAAACACACCATACACGCTCGGAAAGCTCTCCAATGGAGCTGAAACGATTCTGCAAAGATGAGCGGGCCAAAATTTTCCCACAAGACTCATTGTCGGGTATCGCAAATGCTTGATTGCGGTTATACCGTGCTGTGAAAAAGTATTTGCCCCTTACTGATATTCTTTAGGTTTTTTTCTTTTTTCTTTGCATTTTTTGCTTATGCTTAATGATTCACCAAGGGTGTCACAACCAGTTATTAAGTTAAATTATTTTCTAAAATATTTTCTTTTCTAAAAAATTCTTTTTCATTTTTGTTAAGCTGCTTTGAGACAATGACCATTGTTAAAAGCGCTATATAAATAAAATTGAACATTTATACATTTATTGAACAAGTCAACATTTTTTTTTGTCTCGTACACTGTGTGACATGCAGTGAAATGTCTACACAACCTGGTGGATGGCCTAAAAAATATTTTTTATAAAAGGAAGGTTAAGAGGAAGGGCTATTACTTTTTTTCCACACAGGGCCAGACAGATTTGGACGGCTTTTCCACCCTCCTTATAATAAATTATCACCATTTCAAAACTGCGTTTTTTTTTATATACTCTTGTTATCTTTGTGTAATGTTACAATTTTTTTTATGAACTCAATGTGACACAAAACAAAACAAAAAACAGGAAGGGGCAAAAAAAAAAAAAAAAAAAAATGTAAATAATGATTTATTATCATTATTATAATTTTTGAATGCATTGCGCTGCTTCTGAAATGTGACGGTGCACAAACGAGAGGGCTGCGGGTGGTCGAAATGAAACGTTCGGTGAGCATAGAGCTGATACACACCCACAGGAGGGTGTGAGGTCGGATCCCAGCAATGGTTTGGAGTAGGGGCGTTTGAATCCTTGCTCAAGGCGGGCTAGATGAGCTGTGTGTGTGTGTGTGTGTGTGTGTGTGTGTGTGTGTGTGTGTGTGTGTGTGTACGGCCGCGAGTTTGCTGCAGTGCGTCTCTGCTGGAAGTGAGCGCATAAAGCAGGCTGTGAGGAGGCGGTGAAGTGTGGGAGAGAGGCGCGCTTTTGGGAATGGCATTCGCTAACCACCCACACTGCGGCCTGGCACTGACACACACACTCCACAACGGCAGGCTATTTCAGGCTTCGCAGTCTGTGTGTGTGTATGTGTATATATGTGTATGTGTGTATGTACTGTATATCACAAAAGCAGTAATTATGTTGTTAAGGGATTGGCACCTCTGCGATCGAAAAAATAAAAAAGATGAACGCTTGGCCAGGACGTGTGCGTCACCGCTTAGACCTTAAATATTATTTCTTTCCGCACGGATTCCAGTCGGATTTTTACGAAATTTAATTAACTGCACGGTTTTGTGGTTGAATAACCACCACAGAGGAAACATCATCCACATTGTCTTTTTTTTTTTTTTTTTTTTTCCTAAGCGAGTTTCTATCCACCTCAGTCAACGTTTAACGCTAAAACAACCTTTCCAGAACGTTTCCTTATAATACCTCGCGATTGTGGGACATTTTACTATTGGGACATGTCTCGCTGAAAAAAACAAACATTTATACTAGGGGAGTTTCCCTTTTCACGAGAAAAGAAAAGAGAGTTCTTGCCAGATTTTCCTCTCGCTCAAACCCTCGGTGTGTGTGTGTGTGTGTGTGTGTGTGTGTGTGTGTGTGTGTGTGAGAGAGAGAGAGAGAGAGAGAAAGAGCTTTTACGACTATGTCGACAGCTGGATTTGTTGATGGATCTGGATGTGAAACTTCATACTTTTATTCAGGTTGTACAAACACACACAGAGAGAGAGAGAGAGAGAGAAAGGTGTACGCTGTGTCTTCAACAAGGGAAAAAAAATGAAATAAAAAAAATAAAACACCACCACATATTTTATTAATCTTTCCAGAGATGATCTTGTGGTGCTTGGACCCCGACCAACTGGCTCTTCCTGCGCCTCGTAGACGCATTCGCCGTATTCCAGGCTGTCGGTTATACAAACATACCAAGACGTGTGTGTGTGTGTGTGTGTAGCGTTAGAGGCCAAGTGCGGATAAATGCGTACGCTACAGCTATAAAACAAGACATGAAAAAACAAACAAAAAAACAAAAAACGTTGCGTATCCTGAGGTAAGTTTGGTGATTTTAAGGGAACGCTAACGATAATACGTAACAGGTACAACTTGGTCACTTCCACCAGGTCTTTAAACCTAAACAAGGCTGAGATTTAGTTTTTTTTTATTCAGGTTGTTTCTGTAACTCTCCTGTGAGAGCTTTTTATATTTGTGTATTATCTATAGACGGCGCTTTCTAAAGCTAGCATGCTAAACCTAGCGACGCACTCTCATCACTAGAGCTGTGACTCGGAGGTCAACTGTCGAGTTTATTGTTTATTCATTCATTCACTTGTTTGTAAATTCTTTATTTATTCGTTTATTCAAATAAAAATTTCATATTGTTTATTTATTGATATGCATTGTTAACAAAAAATCTGATTTACGGTCTGATTAGTCTCAAGTAGTTACATTTTTTACAGGTTTCGAAGAATTAAAGCTACTTCCAGTGCGTCCTAGTTGTACGTTAGAAATTACGAGTTGTAATCCTCTAAAAAGTTGGATGTAGGAACACAAGTGAAGCTAATACCTGCTAATAACCGCACCGCCGACTGCAAATTCAATTATTTGTAACTTTTTACAGGACGTAACGATTTGCTCCGACTGCAACTGCCGATGTAAAATAGACCTGCGTAAAGTTCAAAACGTATCAGCTTTATCCGACTGAAGATTCCAACTCGGAATTTCTGACCTAGAAGTTTTACTTCTTCGAAACCTGTCGGAAATAAATCTTTCTGAGACGAATCAGATCTGTAAATCGAATAAACAAAGACTTTTGCACAGAATAAAATCAACAGTCTACCTCCGAGTCACAGCTCTAGTTCAATTTTAGTTCAATTCGTTTAAACTGATCATCATCATCATCATTATTATTATTCTTATAAACGGCTATATTATTAAGTGCTGCAGAACTAATTGCGTTAAAACCAAAATTGCTAAATATACCCGTGCAATTATTTAATGTGCAGAAGCGTAATCGGGAATTTATGTATATTGTGTCAATAATTGAAAAATGTTTTAGTTGTTTTTTTTGTATTTTTAGATACGATATATATATATATATGTACTTATGATGTGATAAATAAATATGGTTCTATTCATTCTATTAATGAGGTCATCATCTTATTATTTGGTGTTAGCCTCAATAAATAAGTTTGAAAACCAAACTGTACAATTTAAAAAGTTACATATCGTTGTTTAAACCGCACTATGCGTCATAATGTACATTGAAATGCTCTGCAACACAAGTTAAACATAACGTCTCGTACACAACGATAATTGTTTTTTTCCCCCTTCCAGTCCAGCAGGTGGCAGTAATACAAAGAATGAATCTGCAGGAATGCCAGACCACATGTTCCACGGGATTATCATCACCTGTTGTCGACCACGAAATCGAGAACTCCTCAGTTGAAATCACTCGTCTGTAATTACATTAACGCTTATTGTACAGAAAACACACACACACACACACACCGCTTACCTGTACGGTCTTCTTGATTCTGTGAGAAGGCCCAGGATACTCTGCAGAGTACAGATCTGTGAGGAACAGCGAGTTGATGAGCGTCGACTTCCCCAGCCCCGACTCTCCTGCGAAGATGAACAACGGACTTGTATCAGAAGATCGTGAGGCGTTTTTACGTAACGGAACTGATCTGTACAGGCATGTCAAAACATGTCAATTTTTACTGCTACTAGAATACGAAAAAAAAACACACAATTATTATTATTTTGGTCACAGAAACAACCTTAAGAACCACATGATCAACATCATGACTGTCCCATTTCTTCGCCCATCAAACCCATTTCCTTTTATTCTCTTGTTTAGTCATGTTTGTATAGTTGGTTAAAACTAAATAAAATTCAGTTCATCATATCGCCTAGGTCAGGGGTCGGCAACCGGTTTATTGAGCTTTTCGACTGTGCTCTCCAGTACACGTGATAAAAGAACGTTTGTTTTGCTTACAGGTGGATCATTTACGTTCGGCTTTTTATTTTATAAATTCGAGGAGGACTCAAATAGGCATTTGAAAGTAGAAAGTTAAAATAGAAATTAGCCTTCAACCCAGCGTCTTTTTGTTGTTGCTGTTTTTCAAGTTAAAATTGTTTTTGTTGCATGCGGAAATAGGATTTCGTTTTCCTTAATGCATTTATTTCATAAATGCAACACAATTTTTTTTTTTTATACACAGCATAAAGGTAAAAAAATAAAAAAACAATGATATATGCATACAGTATGTGTTATCTTCATTTTAGATGTCAAAAGTTGAGTTTTGTGGCTTCCGGTGTTTTCCTTTCTGTGGGAAACGGCTCCAAATGGCTCTCCGAGTGTTTAAGGTTGCCGACCCCTGCTCGAAAACCCTCCAACGTGGCTGAATTACAACAATTCTGCAAAGATGCGCGGGTCAAAATTCCTCCACACTCTGTAACAGACTCACTGCAAGTTATCGAAATCGCGTGATTGCCGCTAAGGTTTAGGGGGCCAACACTTTTTCACACGGGGCTATGTAGTTTTGGATTTTGTTTTCCCTTAACAATAAAAACCTTGCATGATGTGTTTACTTGTGGTATCTTTGACTAATATTTAAATTTGTTTGATTATCTGAAACATTAATGTGTGACCAACATGCAAAAAAAAAAAAAAAAACAAGAGAAAGAAATCAGTAAGGAGGCAAACACTTTTTCACACTACTGTGTATTTACCAAAAATAGTAATAATTAAGTAAATAATTGCTGCAAAAAATGCTCTGACGAACAGCGTCATGTTTATACACCAGAGTGTGTTTAATTCTTAAAGTTTTTTTTACCTCAGTTGGTTGGATCTATGAAACGTGAAATTAATAGAAATATCAAATAAATCTAAATATCTAAATGTTATGTTAATCTAATATGCTAAATGTTGTTTGTTGCATATATTACAGTAGGTCACTTTTCTTCAGAATTTCACTTCCCCGTCAAAACTTCTAAATTTAACTTTTAAATGCTGCACAAAAGTTGAGAATGACACAAAAACTCATTTTCACGTCCGCTTTCAGGTTAGTTTTAAAGTCCGCTGCCTCAGTGTTTATAGATCTGTGTGTCAGATGTTACTACAGTGTATTGAAGTATAATCACAAGCTTCTCATAAACGTCTAAGACTTTTTTTGACAATTACATTAAGTTTATGCAAAGAGAAATTTTTCGCAGTGTTGACCTTTTTTTTTTTGTCAGCCCTTTCTTGCATAATCATGTGTTTTTTTTTGTTTGTTTCTCCTTTAAATATTTTAGTGTTTTATATAACACACAGAGTTATGGAAGGTCATGTGAGTTTCAAATCAGTCAGCTGAAGGAAAGGAGGATGTGGGGAAAGAAATAAAACAAAACAGAAAAACTAAACAAAAAGTTTAATATGATGTTTCGGACGCGCCGACCTCGTGCTGTATGTGGACAGATTTGCTTCCTTATTGACGTTATCGTTGTCTCACGTTGTAAACATTTATAGTTCGCTTTTATTTTTGTGGAAGACAAGTCAGCTCGTGTTATCAGCTATTCTTGTTATATGGCTTATTTTTCACCAACATTCTCTCACACGCGCGCGCACACACACACACACACAAATGTGGCTTGTCATTTGACTAAGAAACCTCCTGAACACGTTCTTGTGAGTGAGTTAAGTGATTCAGTTACTTGTTACTTCAGTTACAGTTAAGTGAGTCGAGTCCGTCAGTGAGTCGAGTCCGTCAGTGAGTCGAGTCCGTCAGTGATGTAAAGCCAGTGATGTAAAGCCAGTGAGTCGAGTCCGTCAGTGAGTCGAGTCCGTCAGTGAGTCGAGTCCGTCAGTGAGTCGAGTCCGTCAGTGATGTAAAGCCAGTGAGATGAGTCAGCCAGTCAGCGAGATGAGTGAGTCAGCCAGTCAGCGAGATGAGTGAGTCAGCCAGCCAGCGAGATGAGTGAGTCAGCCAGCCAGCGAGATGAGTCAGCCAGCCAGCGAGATGAGTCAGCCAGTCAGCGAGATGAGTCAGCCAGCCAGTGAGATGAGTCAGTCAGCCAGTGAGATGAGTCAGCCAGTCAGTGAGATGAGTCAGCCAGTCAGTGAGATGAGTCAGCCAGTCAGTGAGATGAGTCAGTCAGTCAGTGAGATGAGTCAGTCAGTCAGTCAGTGAGATAATCAGTGAGATAAGTAAGTCAGTCAGTCAGTGAGATGAGTCAGTCAGTCAGTGAGATGAGTCAGTCAGTCAGTGAGATGAGTCAGTCAGTCAG
>JAQQZT010000021.1:4467648-4478923 GCA_030068275.1 Clarias platycephalus
AAGGCAGTTCTGAAGGCGAAAGGGGGTCAAACACCGTATTAGTGTGGTGTTCCTAATAATCCTTTAGGTGAGTGTGTATATGCCAATGTGCAGGAATACATATTAAGAATAAATACATTATAACACACAGTATTAATGCACCACTTTGTATATAAAAAAAAGAATATCACCTCATCACATTTTTTTTTTTTTTGTATTGTAGAGAAATGTATTAACAGATGGAACATTTTTGTATGGTGAGACTCCTCGTGCACGTGGGCGTGGCTTGGTTAAATGGGCGGGGCAGGCTACTTCCTAGTTCCATGTTTTTGCGCAGTTTGTATGCAGTGTTATAACACATAAACACGGAAATAAGTTTAGTTTAAGAGTCGTCTAATGTTTATAATATCAGTGTTAAGTAGTTTAGGTTTTCTGAAAACTGTTCCCCAGCTTCACTCGGACTTGTGCAGAAGAAGGAAGAAGAAGAAGAAGAAGTTCGGAATGTAGCTCGAGGTGGGGTTCTGCCATGAAGACCTCCGTCGTGTTCCCGGGTTACTCGTGCCTGGACTTCGTGTTCAGTCTGCTCGGGTTGTGTACCTACCTGTTTGACGTGGGGTCGGACCTGTGGCTGGGGCAGGAGTTCCTCCGGCAGGGGCACTTCTTCTGGTTCGGCTCGCTGATCGGGTTCATGCTGACCTCCTCCGTGCTGGTCCAGATGTTCAGCTGGTTCTGGTTTAAATCCGACCTGCAGCTCAGAAGCTTCCAGAGCCAACACAAGCACATGGTCCTGTTCGGCAGTGACCGACACCTGGGGCTCACCCGCGTCCTGCACGTGGCTCAGCTCGGCTTCTTCTTCAGGTAAATCCATTCATTCTGTGGAACGATAATGACGTAATGCATGACTCATCATATAACGTCCAGCTGGACACTGGCCAAGTGTTTAGACACAGTTTCCTGCAGAAAGTTTTGGACTTTCCTGAAGTTCTCCAGGTGGCATAGTGGTTAGCACTGGCGCCTCACAAAAGTATATGCACCCCACACATTTCAGCAACCACTTGATTATATGCTTTCAAGGGACAGTACTATGGAAGTGGAAATACTTTGTAGTCAATATGTGGCTTGTATAGCAATAACTTCATCCAGAGCGACTTGCATTTCTATCTCATTAGACATCTGAGCAGTTGAGGCTTAGGGGCCTTGGTGGTAGTAGGGTTTGAACCTGGGACCTTCCGAACTGTAGTCCAATGCCTTAATCCATGTTGTTGCTGGGATCCTCTTCCACTCCTCCATAATGACATCACGGAGCTTCTGGATGTTAGACACACGGCGCTTCACTGACTAACCATGCAAAGTCACATGTCCTATTCATCATGTTCATGTGTTTAAGATGTGCAGCTGTTATCACTTACTGTAGGGTGTACTCACTTTTGCCGCCAGCTGTTTTGACAATAAAGGCTGTATGTTGAGAGATTTTTTTAGAGAAAAGTAAATCTATACTGTTATGCAAGCTGCACACTGACTAGTCAAGTTTAATTTCTATAGTATTGTCTATATTTGAGAAGATATAATGAAATGTTTGTTAAAATTAGAGAGGTGTACTCACTTTTGTGAGAGGGTGTATATCATGTATATAAATATATAAAATATAGCAATAAATTAAGTATTATTAAAGTATTTATACAAGTTTTTTTGTTCCTGGAGTGTGTATACATACCTTTTGGCTGATCCATTGCAGCGTATATACACACACACACACACACACACATTCACACACTACAGGCAATTTGGGAACACCAATCAACCTAATCTTCATGTCTTTGGACTGTGGGAGGAAACCCGAGTACCCAGATGAAGCCCTGGGGTCTGTGTGCATGGAGTTTGCATGTTCTCTTTGTGCTTGCTGAGTTTCCTCCAGAGAAGGGAAAGGGGGGGGGGGGGGGGGCATTTTAAAATCTGTTTACCCCCCTACAAAATGTCACATATTCAAGCATGTCGATTAAACTGAAATAAACAATCTGTAACCTATTCTACTTATGAAACATCGCTAACAAAATCTAAAGAATGAAAAGTTTTTCAAAGAGAAATAAGTCTTCAATTTCGGACTCGTTGTCACTTTAAGTGATAAGGGGTCGCCAGAAATTCCTCAACCCTCCCATTTCAGCCTTAAACATGGCAGGCGAGAAACGTCAGACATTTTGACTATCTGATAACAAACTGGATAGATTTGACTTTTGTCCATTTCTCTGTAATTATACATTTGGCTGAAAAGCACTCTTTGCTGCTAGAAAGGTGTCCGACATATTTCTGCAGATTGTCCTTTATTCCTGTTTGGAGAGGTCAAAGCACATTACACAGTAACCCTGATGAAAACTTTCCACGTCATTTTGGTAGAGAAGTCAAAGTACATGGTGTCCCGTCAAGTCCAGCATAAACGGACTAATGTTTATTTTTATATTATTGATAACGTTGAGCATTGCTACGTGAAAAAAAAACAAATCCATTATGTATCAAAGGTGCAAGTATAGCCGTGTGTTTATCAACCATATATCATGTCTCAAACTGTTTATTGAGGAGAAACGCTGAACAACAAAGCATGTAAGTAAAATCTTTTTAGGTGTTTTTTTTCCACTCCCTCATGTGATGGTGGACTTCTAGGACACCATATAATTATTGGCAAAAAAAACTCTGATCTTCATCCTCAGGCTGGTGTCAGGAGTCTGGCAGGGCTTCTGCATCTGGTGGCGAGGACAACCGGGCTCGGAGTACGCCACCTACCTGACCCATGACCTCAGCATGCTGCGCCTGTTCGAGACGTTCTGCGAGAGCACGCCGCAGCTCTCGCTTATGATCTACATCATGATCTACAATAATCACGCCAGTCCCATCCAGTGTGAGTGAGCACTTCTGTAGAGTTCATGCGACTTCCACTCATAACAATGACACTGACTGAGTGAGTGTTGAAATTTAGGAACTGTCAGAGGAAGTGGCCTGAGTCCTTTCTGAGAAACTCTTTACTTTACTAGCGGTTATATCACAGCCAGTAAATCTGATTTATAAATGTTCTGTAAGATTTATAGATTTATATTACTACCTAAGTGTTGCATTAAAGTATGTGATGTTTTTGTTCTGCAGATGTGAGTGCGATTGCTTCTACCATATCAATAGCCTGGATGGTGGTGGACTACCACCGCTCGCTGCGTTTCTTCCTCCCCGAAAAGGCCAAACAATCATGGCTGTCATCTGCCGTCTACTTCCTGTGGAACCTCTTCCTGATTGGCCCACGCGTCGTATGCGTGTCCCTCTTCACCTCCGTCCTGTCTTGTTATGTTTTCCTTCACTTCCTCGTACTTTGGCTTGGGTTTGTATTCTGGGCCTATCTGCAGGACACCAAATTTATGGACAGCAAAGCCGGAGAGTGGCTTTACCGCGGCACCGTGGGCCTCATCTGGTACTTCAGCTGGTTTAATGTAGCGGAAGGTAGGACTAGAGGCAGGAGCATCATCTATCACACGTTTATCCTGATGGACAGCGCGATCCTGATGGTCACATGGTGGTGCCTCAGAGATCCAGAGAAAAGCCAAGACTATTCCCTTATCCTCCTCATCCTCATCCCGCTTGTCTATCTGTTAGGTCTGTTGCTTAAAATGCTCTATTACTGCTGCTTTCACCCCAGGCTGGGCACGGAGAAGGTTCCAGATATGCCTGATAATCTGGTGACCGGGTGTGTCGCCATCGAGACGGACTTACCCAAAGCAGAGGTCCTAAACAAGAGAATGGCCCGGCACGCTGCGAACTTTTACAACACAGGGAAGGGACTAAATGACAGCGGGGTTATTTGAGAATACGAGAACGTGGAAATTAAGCTGGTTGGTGTTCAAACAGGTGGAGTTGTACTCACTCACTCACTCACTCATTCCCTATACCTCTTATCCTGTACAGGGTCAAGGCAGGGCCTGGAGACTATTCGAAGGCACTTGTGGGGTACACACTGGACGGGGTGCCAATACATTTCAGGGCACACACTATGGGAAATGAGGAAACGCCAAATGACTTTCCTTCTTTTCTCCCTTCCAAACTCCGTGCACAGAGACCCGAGGTCTGAATCGAACCCTCAGTCCTGGACGTGTGAGGTCCGAGTACTAACCACTGCGCCACTTGATGACCGACAGATCATGACTGCAATTCTAGCTACAAGCTACATCATATGGCTGTATTAATGCACATAGTAAAACTTTATCCATTAT
Organism: Clarias platycephalus; assembly: GCA_030068275.1. NCBI lineage: Eukaryota > Metazoa > Chordata > Actinopteri > Siluriformes > Clariidae > Clarias > Clarias platycephalus. The sequence continues at coordinate 4,471,872 of JAQQZT010000021.1, forward strand.
ATAATAAGTTTATTAAACGTTTTAGTTGGCACTTTCAGACAGTCACAGGTAAAACTGTAACTTTCAGATTGAGAATGTTGTGTTCACTTGTTTCAAGCTTTTTTGACTTTTTTTTTTTTTTGGTAGAAGAAAACAGGAACTTTGTTTGAGATGTTCCTTAGCAATAAATAAAAATGACTCATTTATTAATTACTTTATTAATTACTTTCCTGTCACAGTGTGTGCATTTATTTCTTTACTCTTTGTATTTCAAATCCGCAATAATCAGCACATTCTCAGTCCTGTTCCAGGTCACTCTACAGATTCAGTATCCGTCAGGTTTAGTCCAGAGTAATGCACTATCAAGGTTCTGTGAATCCGTGTATTAGCTCTGTCTCGCTGTATTACTTCAGATTAATGCGTTGTGTTTTAAAGTTACAACTAAACCATTATGTCATTTCAAGACCATTATGTAAGATCTGAAAGATGGAAAGATTTCAGACTCGTCAGTTCATTTCTGGTATCATGACAAATGTTTACATTTATTTATAATGCTGATTGTTTTTTTTTTTTGTTGTTGTTGTTTTTTTGTTTTATTCCTGTAAAACGACATACAGTATTTCAGGATATGATATTCACGATACCTCATTCTGTTTCAGACATCATGTTAGCCTTAGATCTTTATACAGCTTTAGGAAATACTGTACATAGCTAGATATAAGTACAAGCTCAGAAAGATAGACCTATAGGTGGATTTAATATGAAGTAACAGTTATAATAATGTTTAATTTCAGATTTATTTTTTTTTTTTTGCATTTTCTTTCATCTTGCATCCAGTTTTTATGTGAAAAGCAGATATTGCACCATGTTCAAAGCCATACTTCATGCTGTATGATGGTTGTTGGTTTGACTAGTAATAGTAGTTAATAAATTTATGCTGCTGTTTGTTCCATTTTTACTTGGGAAATTACTTGGGAAATCAGTTACATGGTTAAAGACTTAGTAATAATTAGTAGCAATTTGTGTCAAAATAAATCTTCAGTCAATAAATGAAATTATATTGACAAATAATAGGAATTTTTTTTTTACAGAATTGGCAAAAATGTTTTTTGTTGTTTAGAAATTGTATTGTTGATTGAAAAAAGCGAATAAATTGAATCCATTTCTATGTAGGTTTTATTTAACAATTTAAATATATGACTCAACCCAGGACTCGTGATGAAATTTCCTGTGAATTAATTCGTAAAACGTTGTGAAAGGCAGGATTAAGGGGATTATATAGAGAAGTTCGAGAAATAAAGGGAGTTTTTTTTTACTCTTATAACTTTGTTCAAGTCCCGGTTTGACTTGAACACCCTTCGTAAATTGCCAAACATCCAGCACAGTTAAATTTTTTTGCAATAACAGTAATACAATCTGTTTAAATATTAGCAGATGATGTGTTTGTGAATGGTTACGTGTGTGTTTTCTAGGCAGCTTCCTCTTAAATTAACTTCCTTAATAACATTTCAGTCCATGCTGCTTTTATACTTTAACCCTTCTTGTGAAGCTGTTCTATTGTTTTGCCTGTTGTTAAAAAAAAAATAATAATAATAATAAAATAAAATCTATAAGTACAAAATAAAGCAAATGCAACTTTTGGATCATGCTTCATCACAAAGTGTGTATTATTATTATTATTATTATTATTATTACTTAATGGAGTTATATGCAACTCCAGTTTGAATTCAATTTCATATAAATGTGAAAAATGCAATAAAACTACATCATTACTTTAAACCAGCTCTGCTTAAGTCTCCGTTCTGACGAGTCAAAAGTTGTTTTAGGTACTAGCAGTACTTGCATTTACTACAACTCACAGGTTTATATTCATGTGCATGTGCATCGTTCACAGCGATTCTTGTACCCTTTATTGTGTTAAATAGTTGGTATTATGGTATAAATGCGGAAGTGGTTTGTTGAAATTGTTGCTTTACAGTAAATTAGTCACATGATCGCAGAAAGAAAAATACCATGATTTCTGCATAGTCCTGACCTCACTTCAAGCTGGTTTCCACATGTTCAAGCCATTAAAGGAGTTCCTGGGAGGCCAGCGTTTCAGACGTGAATCAGACAGGCGGTCCGATCATAGCTCCGGGGTACTGAGAAACCTTTCTACCTTGATGGTATCCAAGCACTAATCCGGGAAAAGTGTAACGGGATTATATGGAGAAATAAAGGCAGTTTATTACTGTGTTGTGTTATTCTGCACAATCAAAATCTCTGTTTGACTTGAACGCCCATTCGTGCTAGACAGAGAAAAAAAAGAAAACTAAATGTTGACTTACTATCTAAAAAGATCTAATAATAAATGCCTTTTGCATGATGGTGCTTCATGTGGTACCAGTTTGTTTCTTTTTTCTTACACCTGTTGGTGGTGCTGTTGTACAAACATTAAACGTCGTCATAATTAGAATCTGATAGCAGCAAATAATCTAATATGGATGAAAAAAAAATATATATTAATGTTTTAAATAATGTCCCTCAGTCAGATTTATGAAATGACAAAAACAAGAAAAAAACTGTCATTTGGTCCTCAAAACAAATAATCTACTGTCCTGAAATCTGCAGTTAACATGTAGAGTAGAGTAGAAATACTTATGGACATGGGATGAACAAGCAAAAGTCGAGAGGGTAAACAAAGCACAAGATCAGACCAGGGACCCAGAAGCTGTCAGACTGCAACATTTCCCATTATTCCACTTTACTATTTATTATAATCAGCATATGTTTATGAAAATTTCATCACTTACATGAAGTAAGTTGACATACATGTGACGCCTTCAGTGCTGGAGTCTCAAGTTAGATACGTACTTGATCACGACAATCTGCTTAAACCACAGAGACACCAGTGAGACAAGATGAGACGTCAGCTGATCCTGCCAACTTGAAACGTCTACTTCTTATGTAGACTACTGCTCCAGACAGAGGTCAACTGAGAACAAGCCTTTTTTCATATTGGTCAGGGTAGGATGATCTCTAACGTAGGTGTGTGACTGGAACTTTTAGTAAGAGATGGTTTCTTCTGCATAAGAATCAAATGCAGGAGTGTTGGAATATCAAGACGTCGATTGTGCAGAATAACAGAACACAGTTATGAGAGTCAAACCTCCCTTTATTTCTCTATGTGATCCCCTGCTACACTAATGCACTTATCCCAGGGTTTCACTAGTGCTTGGACACCGGAGCCAAGACCGGACCACCTACTTCATTGTCTGAAATGCTGCCCTGACAGCCAAACCCCCCACCCCTCCCCGAAAACGTCAAACTAGGCTGGTTTTCCATAGAAGGAACGGGAAAGGAGTTCCTGGGAGGCCAGTGTTCATTAATATAACAGGGATTATATAGAGAAATAAAGTTTGTTTTTACTCTCATAAATGTCCCGGTTTGACTTGAACGCCCATTGTATAAATTGGCTTGACTTTTGCCTTGTTGTATATAAATGGAAAAAAGAGGTGGACACCAGCTGCAGTGGGGGTGTAGATTCATTAATGTAACTGTGGTAATTTTGGCACGTCTCACATCTGAAGCTTTGACCTGGTGCATAAATTACAGCGGGTGGAGCCAAAACTGACCCCTGTATTTCCCATCGGAGACAATGCGACTGTTCGGCAATGCAGGCTGTTGATTATTGTGATAAATACAGCTGTGTAACCAGATTCTAAATGTATATGCAGAACTTTTCTTATAACCCTTAGTGTTACTGAACTTAAATGTGGACCATAAAACCTAGTACAGTAGTGTACAGTATGTGAAAAAAGATACTAACCTATACGTTAAAATTTAATTTACTTTTAACTAGCATTTTAACTGGATGATCTCAAGACTTGAACAACTATAAGTCATCAAGGAAAGTTCATGGTTGGACCATATTTTATTAAAAAAGGTTGTATGTCTGGCCAAATATATGTGCACCCTTGACCATCACAGTCATGTGTGTTTCTTCTGCAAACGCTTACCACAAATTTGGAAGTACACAATTGTATAAAATGTTGTAACTGTAACACACAAGAGGCGAAGTAAGAGGCGGAAACCTCATCCGGCATCACAATGCTCTTGGGCACAATGCCAGCTCCGTGATGACATGGTATGTTAACTTTGGAGTAGGAGATCACTGATCTAATTTCTCACAAAACAACTTTGCGATAAACTACTGTGGAACTGGAGTTTCCTCGACATCTCAACACGAGTGCCTGAGCTTTTTTATAAGTTGATTACAGAGATAAGGTTTATTTCATTCTGGCCAGAAAATCATAAGCTGAAATAAAACTCAAACAGAAACAGATGCATGTACTGTATTGGAAAGGTTGGGTCAATGGGCTAAAACCTGCAGAAACTTTAAGGAATGCATTCTCATAGATCTTTTGTGGCTTACATTTACATTTAGGCATTTGGCAGATGCTCTTATCCAGAGCGATTTAAAAATGCTTAAGTTTCCGTCATTAGCTATGATTGGCACGATCTTTACACTGGTTACTAGGTTATTAACTAAGTAATTCAAACACTGCCCGGCAGTGCTGGACGATTGGAGGTAATGTTGTGCGGTGCATGGTGTGAGAGCTGAGAAGTGCTGGACCATTTTTAGCTTTGTAGGCGTCAGGGTTTTCAGTTTGATGCAGGCAGCTACAGGAAGTCAGTGCAGGGAACAGGGAAGTAAAGTGGTGTGGAAGAACTTGGGAAGGTTGAAAATGTGACATGCAGGTGCTTTCTGGATCAGCTGCAGAGGACAAATGGTGGAAAGAGGCAGACCTGCCAGGAGTGACTTGCAGTAATCCATTCTTGAAGTGAATTCTTCTGATGTTGTAAAGAAGAAATTGACAAGAGTGAGTAAAGTTATCAAGGTGCGTGGGAAATGACAGTTCATCAGATTGAGGGCAGTGACCGAAGGACTGATCCAGTTGGTGTCCAGGGAGATCACAAGGTCTTGACAGGGAGATGAATCCCCTGGGGTGAACAGCAGTTTGGTTTTACTGAGATTAAATTTCAGCTGATGAGATGTCATCCAGGATGAGCCATGATCTGGGTGGAAACATGAGTGTCTGAGAGAATGAGGTGTGTGTCATCTGCATAAGAAGAGTATCAAAAGCTGTGCGATGATATGACCTTACCATAAGATTGGGTGAAGAAGACCAAGTACTGAGCCCTGTGGGACACCAGTAAAAAGACTGCGTAGGACAGATGTGGATCCGGTTCATGTCATATCATATTACCTGTATTCTAGGTAAAAAGCAAACCATTGTCATGCCGTGCCACAGTTTCCAAGGCTTGGAATAGTGTCAGATTCGAAGCCTTTTAATATTGGATATTTTGCCCGGAAACATGTACAGTATATACAGTAATATATATATATATATATTTAAAAAAGAATTAAAGAACATAATTAGGCCATAATGACCTTTTTGAGAAAACATTTAAGAGCACAATAGATGGGCAAAGCTAAATCCTAAATACTAGTACAGACTGGCTTGTACCCTTTGTTCTGAGGTTATTTGACTACATGTTCATCTGGTTTTTCCACATGTCACTGTGAACCAATGAATTTCACAGACAACAAACATTTGCAAGGGTGGAGTGTATTGGTTCCACAAAAGGACACACACACGTCTCAGAAGCCAATTTAATTTTGCATTGTGCACAAAAGCAAAACTACATTTACAGAAAATATTGTCTATGATACTGACATAGCATAACCGGAGCTCACACCATGAGGACAGACATTTGTTCCTGCACGCGTGCCTTAGACGTTGTTGCATCTTTGCTGTCCTTGATCCTTTTCTTCTGGAATGTGGCAGCCAATATATGGGCGGTTGTATCTTTTTATCAGCAGGAGAAATATTTTTCCATGTTGGTGTTTATATTCCTGGTGCTCGGTTCCTCTGTGCTACTGAATACCTTTAGCTGGCTCTTTTACTCTGTGTCTCCTGAAGACCTGGACACCAATGGAGACAGGTTTATGAAAGAACATGGATTACTGGCTCTGGTGCACATCATGCAGCTTGGAGTCTTCCTCAGGTTTGTGATTAAAATCTTTTTCAAGGTGATCATATATTAACTCTGTTGATTGTTTAAACTAACCTTTCAATAGATCATTTCTTTCTAAGTGGTAATTTGGTTAGGTTTTATTTAATACATAGATGGGATGCTTCTAAAAAATAAAAATAAAATAAAGTGTTAAGTAATGCTGAGAAGTTGCTAACATACAAAACATGACAGAACATACCACTTTCTTCTCCACCACTCAGAAGAACTTGAATATCTCTACTATAACACACCTGGTAGAGGGATTATTGGGATTTTATGTGATAGACCAACACAAACTGGAAGAAAAAATACAAACATATACAGTGGAATCTCGGAATGCGAGTAACGCGGTTTGCGAGTGTTCCAGAAGACGAGCAAAGATTTTAAATAAATTTTGACTTGGAAAACGAACAAGTCTTGTTTACGAGCACCGAGTATCATGTATCACGCATGCGCTTCTTGTTTTGATGCAGAGCGTCACATGATCACAACTGAGCCAATGGTTTTTATCGCTCTTGCGCTGTGGAATTATGGGTAATCGTCTCCCCTGCTGGGTCTTAGTGCTCGTCTCTTACTTGTATAATCAACATCTGTGCGCGCGTGTAATGTTTACTATATAACACTGTGACCACGTGTGTGTGCGTAAAACATATTTTGTGTTTGTATGTATGTGTGTACAGTGCGCATGTACTGTTTATTATAACACGTGTGTGTGTGCACGTGTAAAGTAAAAGAAAGCATCGTTATAGAGGTTAAAGATCCATTTTCTCTCTCCCTCTCTGTATCAGCCTGCACTTGGTCTGCGCTAGTGATGCGCGGGTCGTCTCGTAACCCGCGGACCCCGCGGGTAACCCGCGGGTCGGGTCGGGGCGGGTAAAGAAATTGTCACTTTATTTGCGGGGCGGGTTGGGGCGGGTCATTAAAAACAAAATAAAATAAAAAATCCATGTATGTTGCGTGCAATTCGGCTGCCAGTCACAACAAAAACAAAGAAATAAAAGTGAAGATGGAAG
>JAQQZT010000021.1:4512375-4525424 GCA_030068275.1 Clarias platycephalus
CACACACACACACACACACACACACACACACACACACACACACACACACACACACACACACACACACAGTGTTACTTGTTACAAGTGTTAGACGTGTTGTATAGTCAAGTGCACTAGAGATAAAACACTAAACAGCAGCAACACTAGGCTTTATATAGACCATGTAAAATATGTGTGATGAAACAAGCAAAAAAAATAAAAATAAATAAAAATTCTGTGAATGAACTCGAAAGTTATGGAGCGTAAAAAAAATTTTTTTACATGACAATAAATTATTTATATTTGCCAGTATGACAATTTTATTCCATAATCAACAAAAGGCCCATAAGAATATTTTATAAATACTAATGTTCATTTTGTCAGCTATTTTCAATTTTAGTCTTAGTGCAACTTCCAGGATAAATGTCCCCATTAGTCTTTATCATATTTAGTCAGTCTAATATTATCTTCACCCCCCAAGTTTCAATCGACTAAAAGTCTGGGCATTTTAGTCTAATTTTAGTCAGAAGAACCAAACAGTATTTGAGTCTAGTTTTAGTTTAATTTTAGTCATTTAGTCAGAGGAACCCTGAAGTATTTTAGTCCTAGTTTTAGCTTAATTTTAGTCATTTAGTCAGAGGAACCCAGAAGTATTTGAGTCCTAGTTTTAGTCAGAGGAACCCAAAAGTATTTTAGTCTAGTTTTAGTCAGAGGAACCCTGAAGTATTTTAGTCTAGTTTTAGTTTAATTTTAGTCATTTAGTCAGAGGAACCCTGAAGTATTTTAGTCCTAGTTTTAGTCAGAGGAACCCTGAAGTATTTTAGTCCTAGTTTTAGTCAGAGGAACCCAGAAGTATTTTAGTTTAGTTTTAGTCAGAGGAACCCAAAAGTATTTTAGTTTAGTTTTAGTCAGAGGAACCCAGAAAAAAACCCAAAAGTTCTATAAATAAATATTTTATAAGAGTCAATATTTGTATAATTTTTATTGTCATATTATTTAATATTTGAATATTCTATTTTCTATTTTTTTAGGTCATGATTCATTACGAAAATGAAATAAATAGTCTGTGCGTAATGAGTTTCACTTCTTGAAGTTAATTCCTGAAACTTATTTGATATATTAATTTATTGAGACACACCTATACATCTAAGCTTTTTTTTTTTTGTTCCTACCTACAATTTTATTTTAAAATTCTTTGACCTTGACTTGTTTACTTGACTTGTTTAACTTTCAGTCACATGTGTAATCTGTGTTTCCTGTGCATTGTGTGTGTCTGTAATTACTTTTTATGCTGTGTTCTCTGTGATCACTATATCAGATCATTACCTCTCCAGATCTCGCTCACTTTACCTGCTTAGCGGCAAACTCCTCCTCCCGGCCGTCTCCTATGACCACGTAGGTCACCTTCTTTCCGAAACGTGACACGATGCGCTCAAAGCAGCTTTCCTTCCCTGTCGATCAAACGGAACTATTAACACAAAACAAACGTAAAAACGGCGAGGTCTGGAATAAGGAGTCGAGAGAGAGAGAGAGCTGACGGTTACCGATCTTGGTGGCGCTGTAGATGTTGTCGACGGGAAAAACGTCCCCGAGGCCATACAGGAGCACTTTAGCCAGAGCGGGAACCAGCTGAGTGGTGGTGACCAGAACATTCATACATCTGCCCCTGAAATCACACAGACACACACACACATGAACAACCCAGTTCAACAAAGTCATATTCTCTGCGGGTTATGACACCACTACACGTGGTGATCCTGACCTGGACTGGATCAGCAGGAGGGACTTGATAGCGGTGCTGAGCCAGCTGTCCGTCACAGTCTCGACGTCACTGCGCACTCGCAGCAGCAGGTCCCTCTTCTGGGGACTCAGCAGAGCTGCACACAGATAACAGCCTTATTAAACATCAAACATCTCAAACATTGTGCATATAAGGGCAATGAATTGAATTATATTCAAAGGATTTGAAGTTGATGATGCTAGTGGTATCAAGTTCTTCAGCTCCATCAGCTGTACAGTTTTCTTCTTACTAACTCTCTTCGTTATTTAAATCGCCGATATTTGTCCGTCATCATCGGCTTCACCGTGAAAATCAGTAATTCCAGGTTGTATTTCTAGGATCTTGATAAAGTATACCTCCTACGTTCCCTTTGTATCCGTTGTAGATCTCTTTAAGGCGGCGGTACCGAAAGGCCAGCTTGCGCATCCAGTCTATTCCGCCTTGCACCGCCGGGTTGGAGCTCTGCCCTCCTGCTCCGCCCGTCCCACTGAACCCATCATTCGTGAAGTTGTAGTTGCTGAAGGAGGAGACGAACCTGATGTTACATTTTATCCATCATGACATAATGAAAGTACATCAATGAAGGTAAGAATTCAAGATACAAAAGATACACCAGGCGAAATATACAGGTAGTCCCCGACTTACGGACATTTGAGGTACGAATTTCCGCAGATAAGAATGAACCGGGTTTTACGAACATTCGCAGATGTGAACAAATCGCAGAAGTATCTCACGCGTATTGTACAAAAATAAATAAATAAAAAAATAGACACTGCAGTGCACCAGATACCAATATTTACTATTTTATACAATATTTTGAGTGTGTAAGTGGGGGCGAGAATCAGTCCTAGAGCACAATGACAGAAAATGTCTGTCGCGATGGTCAATAATACTGATTTCGGAAAATCCTCAACAAAACAGAGCTTGCAGTCCGATACAGTGGAAAACAGCTGCGAGTCCAAAAAAAAAAAAAAAAAAGGCGTCCCGGATTTTCCTTGCGATTTACAGGCGCAGAGACATTTCACTTCTTTTTCACTTTAATTTTCTTTGGCACAAATACAGTTTTTGGCCACATGATGGCAGTATGGTGAAAGGTGACAGATTTAGTCCAGCGGATTGGTATGCTTTACATTGTACATTCGTGTCAAAGACGTAGAAGACTCACTTTGGCAAGAAATCTGACTTATGAACATGCAGAATTCGTTCGTAAGTCGGGGACTACCTGTAGTTTTTTTTTTTATAGTGTTGCACTGTTCTCCTGCATTACCTTAAATCTTGTCCATTGTCATCAGAGGACACATCCTCAACATGGACTTGATCACACTCCTAAACACACACACATTAATCAGGCTTAATTTCAAAGTGATCCTGTGATTTTAGCACAAATGAGAAGCAAAGCTCACCTCCAGGTCATTGAAGAAGAGATGCGTGTCTGCTAGCTCGAAGATCAGCTCCTCCATCTGCAGACCCAGATTAAGCACCGTGGATGGATCCTGAACGGAGAGAATGTTGAGAAAACTCAAACAGCTAACAGAACAATAGCTATTTTAACAACAGAAAAAGAAGATGAGTGTACGGGATACAGTACATATAATGCACAGATTTAATTTACTATGCGACTCTTTGAGGTTTTGCGGTACCTTGCCAAACTTCTGTGCAAACGACCCTGTGAGAAGGGAGTGGAAAATGATGATAGTTTCATCCAGATCCCATAAGAAGATTCGCTGAGAAAGGTTAAAAAAATTAAAAAGAAGAAATAGAGTGAGGTTATAGAAGCAAACGCTTCTGGTGTCGTTATTAAGACGGCCACGTTGTCTCTACCTCCAGGTCGCTGTCTGTAGACTGGCCGCTGTCTGATTTCTTCGCTTTGGCTTTTGCTTTGGGTGGAGGATTTCTGCGAGCGGCTTCGTCCTGCGCCGCCCCTGCAGGCAGTGTCACACTGGCTGGAGTTGCAGCTACGGAGAACAAAACACACACACAATTTACTGTATATATACACATACTGTACGCACAACGACAACATTGTGCAACCGACTGAGGCCGATGTGAGGTACCTGTACTGCAGGGGAGTCCCGTGGAGGCACTGTCCTCAATCTTAACGGTCGTGTAAGGTGGCGCTGAGACGTTGTCTCCGTCTGTTTCGTTACTGGGGGGTGCAGGCGAGAGGTAACTGTTTGGAGGGACATAATACTGGGAGAACTGGTTTTGTCCCAAAGAGTTGTAGCTGGAGAAATCCTGCAGGTAACAACGAAGAAGTAACACCATGCAAGCATCATAGAAACAATTTTGAGATAATTTTTAATCTAATAAAAAAGGTTTACATTTTACTAAATTCTTATATTTGTTTGTTTCTTTTTTTTTTTTTTAATGCTGAAGCTCACTTGATGTGCAGCGGGGGCTGTGGTGACGGCAGGTGCTGTGGGGATGTTCGTGTACACACTGGACGTAGTGAAACAGGAACCTAAAATGCATGTATGAGACGGGTAAGGAAAATGATCAGAGGTGGTGAAATTATAACATTCAACAGAATGGAAACATTTGTGTTTGTTTGTTGAGAAATGGATGTAAATGATGGTTGATGATTCGGTATTACTATTCGACAAACAAAACAACAACCTGGCTGTACGCTAAACTTTGGACTAGACTGAATTACACCAGAATCAAAACACACATTTATTTTATTACATTCATCTTCAACTTTTTAGTTATAAGGATATTTTACCCAAGTTATTTTCAGTGTAATTAATAGACTGCATTTCTGACTGCATTCTTTTTCTATGTTAATATATTTTAACATTTATGTTTAATGTGGATGCAGCGTGTGTGTGTGTGTGTGTGTGTGTGTGTGTGTGTGTGAACACTCTGATTTGAGAAAGTGGTAAGTCAGAAGGGGGGATTCTGCGGGATCTCAAGGTTTCTGGTGAGATTGATGAGCTCCAGATGTCGTGAAGCACATAATATACGAGTGAAATGTATCTCTCATCATAGTTAACAAGTATAACGTATTAAAGTCGCTATCAACAAGCCTATTATTAATACAGGCAGTCCCAGACTTATTAATGAGCTCAAGTCCCACAAAGTGAGTCTTATACGCCTTTGACACGAATTTACGGAGTAAAGCATACTAACCCTAAATCTCCGTCTAATTTCCCCACACCGCCATCATGTGGCCAAAAACTGTAATCACGCTTAAAAAAAAAAAAAAAAAAAAAAGTGAAATGTCTTAGTGCCTTTAAATCGCGAGGGGAACCCTAGACACCATTTTGTCTCGGAGCTGTTTTCCACTGTATTGGACTGTGAACTCTGTTTTGTTGAGGATTTCCGAAAATTATGATTTACAACTTTACAGGACAGACATTTTCTATCTCCATCGTGCTTCCGGACTGAGTCATTGAAACCAGTGAGGCCGACTCACTTCTCCCGCAAACACACATATATACTGGACCTTTAGACATTTTATACATTTCACTTACACACTGAAAAATTATGTATATAATTATAAATATTGGTATCTGGTGCACTGCAGTTTCTATTTTTTGTACAAGAACCGTGGTCTGTTCGTATATGGGTAAATTCGCAACTCGAATGTTTGTAAATCAGGGACTATCTGTATTGAATATAATTCAACGCCCTTCCTAGAGTAGAGGCACTGTTTCTGTTTCTTCAAGGATTGAGTATCAGGTACACATTGCGGACAAAACCAGACAACAAAAAACAAAGTTTGGACATGAGGTGATGTAAGCCTGGTGTAGGATGCTGTTTTAAAGGACAGATGACACAGAATGACAAACACTGTTGCATGACAACTGAAGCAAAGCCTGATGCAAAGGGTGATGTGAAAATATAAAGAGGACGAACTAACACGAGCGTCTTCCTACTAAACTCGAGTGCGAGCGAGCCTAAGCAGCATACGTGAATGTAGAAGGCAAAGTAATATGAGTGCCAGCTTAGAGTCCACATTTTGCTTGAAAGTCAATAAGCCATTCACTTATTGCACTTATTTTCGCCAACCATGCTCACAGTCTTAAAAACAGGGCGTCCTAGTCCTTTCCTGTGCATGAGAAGCTTAGCATTTGTAAAAATAAAAAAAGTGCAGAGGAAAAAAAAAAAAAAAAAAAAAAAATGAGTGAGTAAGGGAGGGAGGAAAGGAGCCGCCTTGCCTTGGCTGGGGTACGAGTAGTGCGTCTGGCACGGCTGAGTTGAAGTATAAGCTGTGCTGAAGCTGAGAAACGGCGTCTGGCCGGCGGCGGACACGTCCTGCAGCCTGGGCTCGCTCTTAATGCCCGGCCACATGGCACCTACAGCCGCGCGGGTGTAGGGTGGAGGAGCAAAAAATAAAAAATAAAAAGGACACAGACAGACACATAAGAAAGAGAATGCAGAGACAGGATGAGATGAAGCCGACGTGAGTTGGAAATGTGAAATGCGAATGGAAGCTGCGTGTGCGGTGAACTGGTGCTTTAAAATGCAGTGAGAGCATGAGTGGTAAAAATAATAAAATAATAATAATAATAAAATAAAAATAAAAAGTGGTATAGAGTAAAGCTCCAGGCTGGGACAGACCGAATGGAGGCAGGCCGTAGGTTTGGCCTGTCTGGCTAAAGGTGCTGTATGCTGCTGACTGACCCAGGGAAGAGAACGCCACCTGGCTGTCGTATGCAGTAACTGCAGGGCTGTGAGAGAGAGATTAGTATGCATTAATACAGGAGTTATAAATGTTGCATTTCCTGTAGCACTGTGGGTCCGTCTCCTTCACCTTCCATACGTCCTTTTAAACCTACGTTCAGTTAAAACTTTGAACATGATCCCAAAACACTTCCAAACTCAGCTTAATACATTATCCTAAATAAAAATAAAAGGATTGTAGAGCTAAACCCGTATACTCTACAGTACTGAACTGCTGTGACTACCCACAGTGCTAGAATATAACATGTTACCCCTGTGTCTACTGTAATTCATGTAGTGCCTTTTCTTTGTCATGTGCTGTCATTTTCTTTGGTATAAGTTCTGCAGGGTAAAAAACGGTAACAATTCAACACAAGTCGCGTTTTTCCATCTACAGATGCTTCACTAAAAAAAAAATGTATACAGAATTATATTTCCTATGGAAATTTAGCTGAATTTATGTTAATATTTACGTTTCAAAACTGGTAAATTATGTTGTTCTAAATAGTTTAGCGTTAAAACACAATGATATATTGCCACAAAAAGGCCATTAAAAAAATTTGTTTGGTATTCCGTGAACAATTAACAATTAAATAATAAACTCCGTATACAAGATATTCTAAGTCAAACCTTCAAAATACAGTTTGCAAATAATTAATAGAAGAATAAGCATCTCAAAAATAAACAGCTAGATTTATAAAATGACTGGTAAAAATTCACGCAACGCATATTTTATAGCTATTATTACTATCATCAAGGTTTAATTTTGTATTTGTCTCAGTCTGGATGCTCCACCCACTCAAACCACTGTCGCTCTGCACCAGGACTATACAGTCACATGACCTGAAGGGGAAGATGTAACGGTCTTCTTGGAATCATGTGACTGTCACATGTTCTCCAAGCTGTCGTTTCTGATGGGCTTCGTTTACCTTAATCGTCACTAAATCTGCAGCTGTCAATTTGTGTAAAACCTGGGAAGGAGGCGTGGCCTGTGAGTCACTTCAGATGACGAGAGCGTCCTATTGTTCTCTATCCCTATCAGTACCTAACATAGGGGCGTGGCCTCTACGGCAATTCAATCCAATGATGAAGGTGAGCATCTATGTGCCAGCGAGGGAGACGCGGTCTCCGTCTCATTTCCAATGAAGAAGGCAATGTGCTCTATGGGGGTGTGGCTATCGGGCTGACTGAAATAGGCGTGGCCTCTCTCATCAAAATGAACAGAATTACTTAAAATCAGGCCCAATTACACATTACTGTCCTAAATATTAGTTATTAAGATTACAAACACAACTTCAAACTGTAACAAGATCTTAAAATAAATCAGATTATTAATCCTCCTATGACAGACAGCCGATGAAGGTAAATCTCGGTTCGTGTCGGTGCTGAGCTCTTACTTGTTTCCTTGGTAGATCTGTGAGGTATATTCAGATTCTGCGGCTGTAAGCTCTTTGCAAGTCTCCACTGAAACACACACACACACCAAAAAAACAAACATTAGTACTATTACTACTATATTATTTATATTAATAACTAGATGTGCCCGTGACTTCGTTCACATGGAATTTAACTGCGCACACATAAGAATGTTTAAAAATATTTTTAAAATGTACAGGCCATCTGGTAAATTTTGGAACAAACTAATTTTTTTTTACGTTTGTTACTATGAAGTGCATGGAATGAAGGTGCGAGATCGTGTTAATTAAGTAGACTTCAATTGCACACTGTGTATTTAAAAAAATATTATAATTACAGCGCCATCTGTTGGATTTTGAGATGAACTAATGATTTTTTTTTCATATTTATTTTTATGCAAATTAGCATATCTTCTCACCTTACATACTCACAAAATGATTTTTTTTTTTTAGCAAATATCTTCAATGTACAGGCACAGTCAGTTTACAGTTTTATTATATGTATTGAAAATAATAATAATACCTTTAGCATAGGTGCGGTCTGAGTCACAGCCTGATATGTGCTGATTTGTGTGTTCTTGATTCCCTGCAACTGAGACATCAAAAAGCCAACTTAAAAATACAAACATAAACGATACAGTTAATGTTACCTTGATCTTCTTCATTCTAGTAGCAGTGAGATAAATAAATAAATAAATAAATAAATAGAAGAACGATGATGTATACAGACCAGGGTCTAGGTGAATAGCAGACGATGGAGGGTAATTGGTGACATCAGAGCCTAAAACGTCTGGTCTGTTCTCGTGAACGACCTCGCCTCTACATACAGGAATAACGACTATTAGGTGAGTGTGTGTGTGTGTGTGTGTGTGTGAGATACTGGAAATGGAAAAAATAATAAATGAGTGAATTACCTCACATCATCTTCCTGACCGGCTTCTGGGTCGTGCCGTGCTTTCTTTGCCTGTGCAGACATTGGATACACAGTATTTATTGGTCAGAAGGTTCTGGAATCTCAAACAGATTAATGCATTCAGGAATGTGTAAATAAAAAATAAATAAATAAAAACTGTGGACTGACCGGAAGCTCCGGCGCCTCTTGTGGCTCCTCCATGGTTCGTCCTGTTGGGTCTGGTTATTTACACTCTGCTGCTCCTCTTGGCCCTGTTCAGGCCCTGAATCATACACACACACAATCTTAGTCGCTGCGTAAGTCAGGAAGATATAGGAAGATGACGTCAAAACTTTCTTTGCTTCAACTTCACATCCCTAATGCACTACATGTCTATGTCATCTACTGTATGTGACTCATTTGTCATCCAAAATCCATTTGAGAACCTTCAGGAGCTCTAACAAATCATGGGAAATCCCTGGAAATTTAACTTGCGTGAGAAACCCTCCACGTAACGCCTCCTAAGCTCACACTTTTAGATTTCCGGGATTTCCCATCGTTCTTTTAGATCTTCAAGACAAGTCACAACACATCAGGACTGAATACCAAGTCGAGTCAGCAAAGATTATTTACTTTTCTGTCCTCGGTCATTAAAATAGTTTGGAAAGCTGATTAATTTGGAGCCTTGCTTCTCTTACGCGTCGTTTAAAATCTTTGAAAATGTGCAAAACTGGAAAACATTATTCGTTTGTGGCTTTACTACATGCTCCTCAAGTCAGGTCAGGTCGGCTTTTATTGTCATTTCAACCAGACAGAAGCTGAAAAACAAAACAGTATTCATACGGACAACATAAATTAACAAGAAATAACTAACTAACTAAGACATCTACTTAGTGGAGACAAAACAGAGTAACACTATACATTTACAAAAGGGCAACGAGACAACAAAGTGCATCTGCAAATGCATGTGCAGAAATCCCGACCAAGACATCCATGAGGAATTTTAAATGTGGTCTGGAAACCTCAATCAGGTTTTGCTTTAGTTACAAGACAGCTAGTTGAGTAGATATATTACACGTTAATTCAGTGATCAAAAATAAAAATCATGCAACCAATATTTTTTATAACCTATATTATTATTATTATTATTATTATTATTGTTATTATGGTTTAATTTTGCATTTGTGTCTGAACAAGGCTTTGTTCAGACCGACGTCTGATTTTTAGCATGTGCAGATTGGAATAAGCTTGAAATCAGATTGCTTTCATTAGTCTGAACAGTAAAAAATACAAATGAATCTCAGTTTCTCACTAATTCTCTACACCACTTATACTTTTCAGGGTCGGGCAGATTGAGGCAGGGTTCAGCTTGGATGAGGTGCCAATACATCTCTCTCTCTCACACACACACACACACACACACACACACACAATGGGGAATTTGGAAATGCCAATTAGCCTAATCTGCAGTAGCAGAAAGAAATCCAGCAAGCACAGGAAGAACATGCAAACTCCACACACAAACAAAAACACACGCGCGCACACAGACAGAGAGAGAAAGAAAGAGAACCGAAGGCTGGACTTGAACCCATGACACTGGAAATCCGAACCACATCCAAAAGGGATTTGAAATCAGATTCCTGAAGCTTTGTCTCAACCAAACGCTCTACGCCTGAAGGTTCAAGTCCACACGCTTACATGGAATGGACGTGGAACCAGCATGAGGACGTTAGTGCGGCATTGATACGGGGGGGAAGTGCAAAGACGTTGATGCGACGCTGAAGTTCAGGTCCACACACCACACGTGCTACAGCATCCTCACATCTCTGCCATTGCTACCACAGCCATCGCTACCACCGCAGCAAGCTCAACAATGTGTCCGGGATCTGGGCTGCCGGATAATCCTGTGAGATTACTTTGGAGTAACAGTGTGGACACTCAGTCCTAAAGGCCAGATTTGTCAAACAAATCAGATTTGCGTGCAGTTTGAACAACGCCTGCGCCATCCCTCAGTGTGTGACCTCCAACACATACTGCATTTTGTAGAGAACATCGTTTTAAATTTAACGTGCATAAAAACTGAAGTAGACCAAATAGACCATGCTGTATTTACGTACTCGTGAAATTATTTGCACTGATCCTATGGAGCGTACATGAAGAATTTATAAACGGAAAGTGAAGAAACAGGTCATGACACATCCCATGAACAAACAAACAAAAAATAATAACCCTCCCTTTAAGAATAAAAACAGCTACTCCAGCTCATCCAGGTTTGTTTTTGCCCCCCACCCCCTTGTCCTGTCATAAACACCACTTCAGGATGAGGGACAGTGTTAAAGCGTCAGGATGAAGCACTCCTTTATCTAGGAGTTAAAATTAAACTCAGCTGTGTGTCTGTGCATCAAGGGCGAGTGTGTCTGGGCTGAAGGTGAAGCTCAATCCATTTGCCAGTGAAAGAAAAGATATTTATAGCCGCATTCCAAACGGACGCGTCTTCAATTCAGAGTGCACTAGAAAAGGGTGGAGAGGCCATTATTCACGTGCACTGTGTTATTCCCTATTTAGGGGACACACAGCTATTTGGGACTCTACCCAGCCGTATAGGCTGAACTTTTGCTTTTTATTTTATTATTATTGTTCCTAATGACTTATTTCCGATAATTAGTTTTTCACGACCACCATTTAGGCGACTTTTATATACGTTTCTCCATAAATATTTCTGAACATCCTGAGTGTATTTTTAAAGAACAATATTTAGCGCGTGCACACGCTAGCTAAAGCTAACGGTATTAGCAGGACGTGCTGTGTGCACAAATCAGAACCTGGACCGTGTGTAACCTCACACATATTAACGTCAATATATTTTTTTAAGCAGAGCGACTACTTTCAACTCACAAATTCAATAAAATAAAAATTTCGACTTTTTAAAAAATGATTATTATTATTAGTTTAAACATCTGCCCAAGCTAGCGTTAGCGTAGCCACCTAGCCTTAGCCTAGCGTGTATTATTTAGCTTAGCTAACCCGAGGGTTACTCCATGACCTTAAAATGCAGCTAGCGTTCAGAATCCGACCATATGAATATATATATACACATATAGAATAAATAAATCTTTACCATCATACTGAGTCGCTGGAGTGGAGGATTTAGCTAAAGCTAAAATATCCTCCGGGGCTGAAAACTGAAAACACTACAGTGAAGCGCCTGGGTTGTTAGGGACAACTATTTGGCAGGAAGCGCGGAATGCGCGTGCACAATAGTGAATGAGGAGCTTCCGGTTTTCACCGGCTTCAACTTCAACAATTATTTCATTCAAATTTCACATTAACTGCGGAGATGTCAGAGCATATTGAAGAAAAAGGTTTGTTAATAATAATAATAATAATAATACTAAAACATTTCTTATTAACTGCAGATATGTCAGGACATATTGAACAAAAAATAAAATTTGTTAATAATAATAATAATAATAATAATAATAAATGTTATTTTTTTTGCTCAATATGTCCTGACATATCTGCAGTTAAAAAGAAAATTTTGAGATCGGAGATGTCAGAACATATTGAACAAAAAGTTTGTTAATAATATTAATAATAATAATAATAATAATAATAACACCAACAACAACAATAATAATAATAATAATAATAATAATAATAATAACACCAACAACAATAATAATAATAATAATAATTATAAAATTTTTCTTATTAACTGCAGATATGTCAGGACATATTGAACAAAAAAAAAGAAAATTTGTTAATAATAATAATAATAATAATAATAATAATAATAAATTATAATATAATAGTGAAAATACCACTACTACTACTACTAATTATAATAAAATAGTTTGGTTATTGACTGCAGCGATGTCAGAACATTTTGAAAAAAGAGCAAGTTTGTTAATAATAATAACAATAATAATAATAATAATAATAATAACACCAACATCAATAATAATAATAATCCACAGTTTCTTATTAACTGCAGATATATCAGGACATATTGAACAAAAAAGAAAGTTTGTTAATAATAATAATAATAATAATAATAATAATAATACAACAACAATAATAATAATAATAATGCATTTCTTATTAGCTGCAGATATGTCAGGACATATTGAAAAAAAGAAAGTTTATTAATAATAATAATAATAATATTAATAATAATAAGAATTTTCTTATTAACTGCAGAGGTGTCAGAACATATTGAACAAAAATAAAGTTTATTATAATAATAATAATAATAATAATAATAATAATAATAATAAATTATAATATAATAGTGAAAATACCACTACTACTACTACTA
>JAQQZT010000021.1:4534194-4544721 GCA_030068275.1 Clarias platycephalus
GGGGAAGTCTCTCCTGTGTGTGTGTGTGTGTGTGTGTATCTCTCTCTCTTTCAAAATTCAAGATTGAAAGGTGCTTTATTGGCATGACAAATATTTACATTTGCATTGCCAAAGAAATACACACGAAAAATGCAAAAGTGTATAGTAAAAAAAAAAAAAAAAAAGAATATATACATGTATTTACATAATAATAATAATAATAATAATAGTGATCAGTGCGTTTAACGGTCCTTTAACACTCTCACTGTCTGTCTGTCTCTGTCTACCTCATTATCACTGTCAGTTTCTCTCTCTTCGTCTGTCTCTCTGTCATAGATGATCTCTCTCATTCTCTCTCTCTCTCACACACACACACACACACACACACACTCGCTCTCTCTCTTACTATCTCTTTCTCTGTCTCTCATTCTCCTGAAGTTTTAAAGAAAAGCATTCTGCAATCTTGTTCTGAAGTTAAATAATTGAATAAATGTAATCAGTGCACTATATAATCAATAGCCTGTGTGTACACCTGCTGGCTTGGTGGTTAGCACTGCTGCCTTGCAGCTCCAGGGTCCGATTGCAATTCCCGTCTATGTGTGCATGGAGTTTGCATGTTCTCCCCGTGCTTGGTGGGTTTCCTCCGGGTACTCCGGTTTCCTCCCACAGTCCAAACAACATGCAGGTTAGGCTAACTGGCGTTCCTAAATTGCCCGTAGTGTGTGAATGTGTGTGTGTGTGTGTGTGTGTGTGTGTGTGTGAATGTTGAACGGAGGTCTTACCGCAGCTGTAAAAATGCGAATAAATACAATGGTAATCAACGGTTCCTAGTTGGACTACAGAGGTTCCTAGATGGACGGATGGATGAATGGATGTGTGTACAACAGCTTCTCCTTAAGGTTACACTCCACCCTGAATCGCATTAAGATTGACATTAAAATGTTTGCAGAGTCACAGAATGCAGTGCATCTATACGACGCATTTACACTTCCTGATTTAAGCCTTTGCGTCAATTCTGTGTGGCGCCTACGCCTTAGGCTATGCACATGGCCTACAGCGTTTTGAGGGTTTATACTTGTGCGCTGGTGTGTTTGTGTCACTCTGAAGTTACACTGACAAACCGCTAGCTGGGGATGTGTTTTGTTCTTTTTGTGCTACTGTGCCGAGTCTCTTCGCCACTTTGAATGAGAATGAGACGCTCATCCAAACTGGTGTTTTTGGCAACCTCTCGTCCAGAATACAGTATGATGCCATTTGTGATGCCGCTGCTCTGATGTGTAGTTAAATTTCTTGGGAAGTATACATCAGGCTAAGGCATGAAGCAGAAGCAGAAATCAGAGTTAAGGCATACTTGCAACTTGTAAATCCTCTTGTACACCCACTGAAAACACCCCATCAGCTTGCAATTTGGTCTCGTCCACTTGAGATAGTCATCTCAACTACTAGTTCTTGACTACAGAGTGACGTCAAATCAACAATGCCAAACATTTCAGTGTGGGAAATGATGTTGTTAGAACTTTATAATTACTACCAAAAAGACACCACAAATGCACAATGTTCTGATGCACACATTGCAAGACACCACAAATGCACATGTTACTCGTCCATCCTGATTTCGTAAAAAAAAAAGGGTACGAACTAAAACAACTGAAGTCAATGTGGTTGGATGTAATTCGATTTTATAGTATGAATAAAATATCCCAAACTCTTCATATTAAGTGAGTGAGTACTGATATGAATTTATAAAAAGTGAGGCTGTTGGTCAAACTACTAAGCCAGAAGATTTGACAAGGCATTGTTCACATTGTAGAATAAAAAAAAATGCAACAACATTATTAAATAACTGTATAAATGTAAACAAGATCAATCAAATAACTACAATATTTGATTTTACGTTCGTGGGATTTCACTCCACTGGCCTACACGACAGCTGATGTAACTGCATTACATAACTTGACTAGGAAAATCACCAAACATTGCTCGACCCACACAGCACACAATCCCAGCTTTTTTTTTTTTCTCAGACACATAAACAGAAGAATTACTATGACACAGCTATGGGAGAAATCATGCTTTAGTGTGGAATTACTTTTGCATAGAATAAACCCTACTGTCTTGACATACACCTTGATTCATTGCATTGTAGCGTGTCCTATGTACTGTATGACGTCTAACCCTGACCTTCTACAAACACATAAATCCCATTTTTAAATCTTCTTAAGCTCAATGTTTTTAATCTACGCCTCATTTCTAGTGATGGAGGTCAAGGTGTGAGGTCAAGGACATGGTGATGGTTTGATGGCTTATGCAAGCAGAATATTATGAACTTAATCAAGTTTCTCCGAGTTGTCTATGCTCTGGTGATCCATGGGCATGGATATATATATATATATATATATATATATATATATATATATACATACAGTATATCCATCTATCCATCTAGGAAACTCTATAGTCCAACGAGGGGCAGTGGATGCCAATGGTGACCATTGGATTTATTCCCATTTTTACGACCGTGCTAGGACCATCTACCCAACATGGGGAGAACATGCAAACACCAGGTACACAGACCTAAGGTGAGAATCGAACCCAGACCCTGGAGGTGCAAGGCAACTGTGCTAGTTGAATCATCCATTATGTCCCTGAAGCATATGGGAAGAAGAAATCTTTCTCACTCAATTTCAATGCTACTGTGATATTGACAATACAATCCTGTCACAGAATTATTAATTTGGAAAATAAATTTTAAGTAAATGATGATGAATATATAATGACCCATTTCATTAGCATGGATGCAAGTTATCTATATTTTGTATATTTGTGAATTCTATGCAAATATAAACCATCATGTTATAAATCATCAGTTACATGGGTTAAAGAGCTTTCTTATTAGATTTGAGTTGTTTACATGAATATAACTAACTAGAAAACACAATGTTAAGGATGTTATATTCAAAGGCTTACGGTTGATCTGAAATCATTCAGTGGTGTGCTTTCATTTTATTTCAAACACCACTTCAGCACTGTGCATTATATAATTTAAAAATAGCTGATGCTGGGCTGTCCAATCAGTGAGCACTTCTAACCGTCAAATCAAGTCATGCTTTTGTAAGGCGGAAGAGAGGAAGTTCCTCTCTATCGGTTCCTGTTTCTGTTGTAGTTTACATAAAATTCGGAGGAATTTCCCGCCAGAAAGTACAGTGCATTCACTTTTAAACTTTATATAATTTTATTATATTTCCCAAGAACCATGTTGGCAGCTTGACACCAACTCATACTAATAAATAAATCAGTAGTTGTAAATTGATCATGTAGAAGAGGTATACCTCCACCTTTATTGCTCTATTGGTTCACTTTCACTGCTACATATCCCGATCAGATAACCACGTCGACCTGGTCTCAGGCTACGTCTCCTTTTTCCATCTCGCTATCCTCTTTCCTCGGGCATATTTTTAGCACAACGGGCCCCATGCTCTCTCTTACACGCCAGGTGGCCATGCCAAGAGGCTTCCGTCGTAACACCCTTCTGCGTGAATCTGCCATGTAACTTGGTCTCCGTTGCCATAGAGACAGCCATCACGAGCTCATTTGTGTATGTGTGTATTTGCATTACAGGAAGTGGGCTGCTGCGCCGGGTTCCCTTCTGCCACGCTCTAGAAAGCCGGCCGGCAAAACTGAGTCATTCTGCCTTCTGCACGGTGCTCTCTGAATACATCTGCTGCTCAGGTGATAAGGGGACTTCAACAGCGTTTCCCTGACTGAGCAGGCTTGTGCAGTCTGCTCGGCCTCGTGGGAAGGGTCCCAGTGGTCCTTGTAGCTAGGATTCTAGTCATACTGTTGCAAGGGTTTGATCTGCATCCTCCCTGCGGTGTGATAGTACGTGATGTAATGGCTAAAGGGTAAATCGTGTTTTCCTATCCTTTACATGAACCCTTGGCCCTAATCTATTGGGGGAAGTCAGACTGATGGGGCACAGGAGCTTTGTGACATTTGATGATGCAATTTATTGTAACTATTTCATCTGGTAACTCATCTGAACCGGCACAACATACTCTGTTTTTGAATCTCCTGAAATGTATGATACAGGCTAAGCCACCAACTAGAGGCTAACATTTACGTTAGCGTTGTTGAATCACTGTACTGAACAACATACTGAAATGATGCTCATCATACTCTTGAGTCACTACGAGCAATATGAGCCATCAGCCCTTTAGAATGGAAGTTTAAGAAGGTGGCAACCCTAATTTAAACATAGCAACATTCTGACACAGAACCTACCACAACACGCTAAAACAAAAACTAGCATCCAATACAAACGTCTAGGTTCATTTAACTGCACAGTAATATTTATTTACCAAAAAAGTGATACAGCTTAACTTATAAACTAATACTGTATCATACTCTGAGTCACTACAAGCAATTGAGCCATTAGTCCTTTAGAACGGAAGTTTAAGAAGGTGACAACCCTAATTTAAACATATACGTAGCAACCAGCTGAAACAGAACATAGCATAACAGAAAAACTAGCATGAAATACAAACATCTAGGTTCACTTAACTGCACCTAAAAAATGAACTAAATGAACATTGCTAATACATAAACTAGCATTATGGTATGCAAAGTATATAAAACACACACCTAGCCTAAACATTTAGCCTTACACTCTTACAGTAGTTGTATTAAATTAGCACAAGCTAAGTCATCTACTACAGGAGCAGCTTATATTTAAACTAAATTAGCAAACTAAAACACACACCCAGCTAAAATCAACTCCAGGTTTTACAGTACAGTATATAACTAGTGATACAGACTAATGCAGCAACCTGGTACTGTTGTAAAGTGGTAATGTTTAATATTTATCCATTTATCCAAACCTACCATTATATACAGTACTATAGTAATCCACTGGTAATTCAGACACTACCATGGTAGCCGCCATAGCACATCATCCATTTCTCCCTGTGGTGTGATAGTGCTTGGTGTAATGGCTATGGCTAAGAGCCATTTGTACCTACTGTACCATATTAGATATTTACTATAGTACTTTATAGAGTACCAGGGTAGGTTCTATGGTGTGTACCACAATACTTTGATGAATACTATGGTACTTCTTGTGTGCCACAACGGCAACCAAAGTTCAGCAGGTATCTAATAGTGATGGGTCGTTCATGAACGAGTCGTTCTTTTTGAAGGCGTCTTTAACGTGACTCAAAGAACGAGTAGTCTTGGAGAGTGATTTGTTCATTATCTACTGAGCGCGCATGCGCAAAGCATCGCAAAAGCATCCGTATGTTATGTACAGGAAACAGAAACGAGTAGTTATCTTGGAGTCTTTTGTTCCGAATCGTTCGTTCTTTTGTCATGTGACTCCCATAGACGCTATGCAGTGCAATAGATTCAAAAGAGCGAATGACTCGGACTAGAAGATATGAGAGGTGAGCTGCTCATTCTGTCTATTATAATATGCCCTTAGCTGCACTGTAATATTTTTATTATAAAATTATAATAAAAATATTACAATGCCAAAATTTGTGTATGTAGACGTATTGGGGGTGTGCTTATTGAAAATTTAACATTTTATTTTATTTTTGATAAAAAGAACGAAATGAACTAAATGACTCAAAAAAAAGATTTGTTCATCATTTGATCCTTTCCATGGCTTTCATCTGGGTAGGATTATAAGAGTAGAATAAAAATCGACATGAAATTATTTAATTTAATATTACTGAAGTTTTGTATGACTACGAACCAGTCTCTCTCTCTCTCTCTCTCTCTCTCTCTCTCTCTCTCACACACACGAATCATCAAATTACTATTATGGCATTTAAAAATCTATTTTTGACCCTATTGTACTCCAGCATGTAGCTGAAGCCACAAAGTCTAATGAAAAAACAAAACCTCTTCTTATAAATTGAGAATGAAATTACACAAATTGGGTGAAGAACCTTGTATAACCTTTTATAATCATGAAAGCTGTTACTCATTTCGAAAACTCCTGTGTTAAACCGAAAGCTTGGTTTCATCGCGTCTCCGCTGAGAGGATTTGTGCATCTGTATGTATCATACCTTTGGTCCTTTTTTAAAAGTATGTCAAAAGCTGAGCTTGAACTGTTCCCTTGATCATTGCGAAAATGCGACACTGTCCTGGTACGTGTTCCATATACTATCACTGTGTAATGTACCGTTGTACCAAAGTACGTACCATGGTGGGACATGTACTTTATCAGTAAATAAGTACCATGGTGCTGTACTATACAGGTACCATCGGACTCTCATTTCTTATGAGATGCTAACATAAACTAGAAACTACAACAGTCTGTTACTTAACCTGAGTCAGATTTCAACTGCGCTAGTCTGAAAGTTTACTGCTTAAAACCTACTTAGTTGTGTACCGAGTCTGAAATCTATCCAAGATTACAGAGAGTCCAATTTTTACATAACGCCAGTGTACTTCTGTAGTAGTTGTAGGTGTAGTACACAAAATATTTCCTTATAAACAGGGTGTTTTAGACAAAAGCCCACAATCAGCTGTGTGGGCAACATGCTTCTATAGACTTTTACCTTCACAATGATGAGATTCAGTTCATTTCTTTTTAGCATTTTTTAGCAAGTCAATGCATTGTGCATCATAAGGACAGGTCATAATCATATATGCCTATTCATTCATTCATCCTTCTATTCATCCAGCAATTTAGGTAAAATATACTGATTCACAGTCTAAATAATAGACAAAAATTCACAGTAAAGCTCCTTTGATGTTCCAGTACAGCAACGAGTATCTTAATAAAAGTGTTCCATGCAGAACACTAATATCTCTAGATAGAGAAGTGAAGCAGAAGATGGACATCTGCTCAGTTTCTCATCACAGAAGGATCGGCTTTAACATATTTCGATTCCACTCCTGAGTTGTAGGTTCGTAGCTTTTCGTTATGATAGAGTTGGCGACAGAGAAGATCAGAGCTTAGTACAACATAATCTGTCCGTGTGGGACTGAGATAGGAAGACACAGACTGCTGGCTGTCCATTCTGATTATAGATTAAGGATGAAATGAAGCAGAGAGATGGAGATGTTTATGAGTAATTAACACCGAATAATTAATTACGAAGCAATCGGTCATGAAAATTAACACATTAGAAGAGAAGAGAAATCGAAGCATCTTTTAAAAAATGGATTTATAGCAGGGTGTAACATTGTACCGGGTCAAGGATCAGAATAATAATTATTGTTAATATTATATGATATACGCCTTACTATAATTGCATTGTGGTACCAAAGTTATCCTTTTTTTTTTTCCTTCTTCTGTCTCTGCTGCATGAAAATCCCTGAAAGGAAAATCCCAAGCCTTGCCCTTCCCCTCAGCTGATCTGGTTAAACCTACACATGCCCCGTGAGTTGCCTTTTAGGGAAAAAACGACTGCACACAGCTGATATGCTCCAGTTCCTCTTCAGGGCAGAGCTGATTTCAGGTCTGTAATGACACCTTGAGTAGCATAGGCAGATGTGTAGATACGCTGTAAATGCTATTGTCTTCTATGGATTTTTATATCTATTAATTTATAATTAATAATACTGATTAAGTTACAAACCGCACCTTTAAAACATGCCAAACATAGCCGAACCCTTGTTCTATTGTTGAAAAAAAGAAAAACCATGACAAGTCTTGATATTGTTCCATCGTGGTGAATTCCAAATTCGACATTTTTACTCAAATATTTAAAAGATTCTTACCTACGAAGGATTTCTTGCCAGGCTTCATGTCCATGTAACTGCACGTGACAGTCTGTCCCTCTTTAAGTGTGTACTGTATAAGGAGTGAAATCAAGTTGTCGGTGAAGTCGTACGTTTTTTACGTCTCCATCGTTCCGGCTACGCTTTCAGCATGTCGCATTTCTCTCACACTGTCGTCTTTCGGCGTCAGAGCTAATGAAAGCGGCGGCACAGCGCCGCACCTGTCCTCACCTCTTGTTCTTGGTGCTCAGGTGGACGGACGAAACAAAAGCACCAGGTGTCAGGTAGCACATCGTCTCATGAGCATCCCTCTATCACCCTGGGGAAACCGGAGTCTAGGTTACACCAATTACACACCTCGAGTCCTAAATATCACCATCTGATTGCACCATCAACTGTTAATAACTTCCCCACTCCTCCTCTCGTCCCCTCTGGGACCTGCGGACGAACGACAAACAACGATGTGGCTCCTTCGGCTGGATCTCTACAGCGTCCTTTTTGCTGGGACTCAGCATTTCCGGTGGTAGGCAAATTGCCGTGAGCGCACCTGCGCTCGCTCGAGAGGCAGAGCCAAAGGGACACTGATGACGTGCGAAACACCACAACGGACGAGGACGCCGGATCTTTTTGCAGAGTGTGTTTTTCAAGTAGATATTCACATAGGCACTTTGGGTTGGCTTTTACATTGCAAGGATTTGGCTCATGAAGTGTAGATCTATTTTAAAATATTCTCTAGATCATTTCTCCATCTCCATCAGAGAAAATCAATAATTATAATACATGTTAAAATGTATTTTTTTGGTGCTTAAAGCAAAACTGCATTGATATGATGGTGAAAGTATTGGATCCAAAGTCTCAGAACGCAGTGCAGCTACAGGATACCATAAGATATAGTAGAGATTCGACTTGGATAATTAGCAATGTACGAATCGTGTGGGTAATGCGATTGGTTTACTGTCTGTGTGTCATTTCACATGATCTCCTCCTGTCCATATGGGTTACGTCTGGGTTCTCCAGTTTCTCTAATGTTATGTGTTTCTGCCCATGGTGCTCTCGGATGAACTTGTTAATGATTGAAAGTGTTTCTTGCTTTGCTTTGATTCTCAGATTCCAGATCCACCCTGACCATCAAATAGCTCTTAATGATGATGAAGATTTCATTTGATCTTATAATTTTAAACAAAAGGGGCAGGGGTTAGCTTGGTGTGTAAGGTGTTGGACTGCTGATCATATGAAGTTCCTCGGTTTGGGCACCAGTGATGCTGAGCTGCTGAGAAGGAAGGTCCTTCATTCTTAAATGATGGGATACAATTGGGTGTTGAGCTGGGAACCCATCCCTTTGAGGAACTGAAATTAAAGTGATGTATATGTACGTATCTCCAGAGAGAGAGAGAGAGAGAGAGTATTCATCGCCCCATGTGCACCGATGGCACATGAACGGACGCTTAACCTACTTACTCCAATTTTAACCCAAATGGTACAGCGACTAGAAATCAAGAACTGTGAGGAAATGTGTCTTAAAGAGCCTGGATATCATGAAGGCCCCTGTGGTGAAGCACAACACAGCACTAAAATGTGCTGAATTTCAATAAGATTTTCTTTAAAAAAACCATCAGAGTTGTTCCTCACACAGATCCTTCACACTGGCTTTACAAGAGGCAATCACAATCCTGATTACTCTGCCTGTGGATTTTAATAGCTGGGTTTTTAATGGCCTTGGTTAATGGAGAGTTTCCACCTTGTGCAGTAGGTGAAAATAGCTTCTGCTGGGTCGCGGAAAATAACGGGCGCGCATCAGTGATATAAAATGACGAGAGGGAGCTTGGGTAACGGCTTCATGGGAGCGTTAATGAGCCGCTGCTCCATTCTATCTATTATTATATTATCACTAACTCCGAGGCCACTTCTCTATTTATTACCTTCTACATTTCACACAGGCATCCAATCAGCACGAAAAAACAACTGCAGAAAAACTGCGTCAAGGCCTCTTCATCAATTCCTACAGCAGCAGCAGCAGCAGGAGTGCCTCTAATAAATCATTTTTCCAATCATAATCAAATGCCGTAATGGATGCTGCGAGTGTGCTGTGTGCTCCCATGTGGAAAAATCACACACAGTTTAATACTGAGCACAAGGCTTTCAGGAAGGAGCCGTGTGTGGGTGGTCAAATGGAGTGAATCCATGCAGCATCATGTGAACATTATGGGATAAAGTGAAACGAAATTAATCACAAGGAAAGAAAATCACATGGATTTAATCATGTGAGAAAACATTTAAAACTACGTGGATAGTTTAATGAAAACAAAACCGCATGTCCTGCTCACAATCAGAATCATGTTTTATTCAGCAAGTGTGATTACACACACAAGGAATTTATGCTATATATAAAAAAGCTATACACAGTATAAGTACACAACATTCAGTAACAGTAAAAGTAAAGGGTTAGGACTAATACAGACTAATCGAGGGCGGAGGATAGAGATCCTGAGAATGTAACAGATGTACATAGAATGTACATAAAGTAAGTTTATATGGTAGTGCAAGTGTTTATCACATATACTATAATAGTAGAGCAAATAGCAAGCAGCAGTGATGCAATGTAAATTTACATGAATGTTAATAAAAAATTTTTTATAATTTAATATTTGGTACAGAAGCCTTTGTTAACAATTACAGAGGTCAAATGGCTCCTGTAGTTCTTCACCACACTGCAGGAGGGATTTTGGCCCACTCCTCCTCACAGATCTTCTCTAGATCTGTCAGGTTTCGGGGCTGTCGCTGAGCAACACGGAGTTTCAGCTCCCTCCAAAGATTTT
>JAQQZT010000021.1:4564725-4584366 GCA_030068275.1 Clarias platycephalus
CAAATAACCCATCTTGCTGGGTTAAATTAACCCAGCATTTAGTTAGTCCTATATTTACCCAGCATTTTTTAGGGTGTACAAATTCACAATACCACTTCAGAATGATCTTGCGCTACATCTCCACCATTTTCTTTGTCTGTCTTTTGATGGTCACATGATAGCATGGACGATAGTGCGACTAGATAAGAAACACAATACTACACATTGCAGCCATAATTTTTTGAGCCCCTATGTAGTCCTAAAGGTTTGAAATCCCAATTTATTATTACAGAACAGTTTCACTCTATAGAAGTACAGTACTTCATAGAATGATTGAAATATTAGCCACGATTTGTAATAAAACACTTTAGTTTTAATGTGCTTTTAATCAACAATAATCATACTGTTAATCAGTAAATTAATCAACAATGTGGTGGTGTGATCAAGCTACTATGTTACTTACTTTTACTATGTTAAAGCTGTTTCATTTCAATCTATAGTACACCCTGATGCATCTTATTTATCTTATGCCACAGGAATTTGTCAATGATTTGCATGTTTCATGTGATAAAGTTATCACTTACAGTATGCTATAGCAGCTCTCATTAAACTATAGGCCATTTGGAAACATCAATCAGTCTACACCACATACTGTAGTTTTGGACTTTAGGAGGAAACCCACCAAGTACAGAACAGACAAAAGGACAGATTCAAACCCTGAACCCTCGGCCCAGAGGTTGAAGGTGACTGTGATAACCATTGAATTTTTAAACCTTTTACTTGAAGTAAATTTAAGCATTTAGCTTGAAAAGATTGTTTGGGGCTTCCACTATAAAAGTTACTTTCAATGAGTGGAAACTATAGAAACAGTATAATTACCTTCAAAATTACTGTCAAAATTTAGATAAACCATATTTGGGAATACAATATGATATGTGGTATATTAATTATTTAGGGCAATGATTAAAAATAAAAAATAAAGTATCCAAAGTTTTCATACGATGTACAGGATACCATCCAAACCTTCTTATTTTTTTATTTTTTTTTGTCTGCCAGTTGCCTTTTCTGATGCAACCCTCCAATTTTTCTAACCAGGTTTGGGTTTTGTACTGAATCCAGTGGCTGGGAACTATGGGATGTGGCAACCCACCAACAAAATCAAAATCAACCAAAAATCAACAACCTAAAGCCTTAGCCGCATGAGCCACCACTCCCACATACCATCTATACCATACAAAGTGATGGGAAAAGGATCAAAGGTGAAGTTCAATGTTTAATTTTTTCAACTAATGACAAAGAAAGGAAGAATATTGTATTATTTGATGTAATAAATTTGCTTTTCAACAATTAATATTTATCAAAATGTTCGTCAAAAAGACGTCTGGTGTCACTCGCTCCATCAATGCCTGCTTCATCATGTACAGAAGACGATTTCTTTATCGCTACAACTATTGGCCTTAGGTATGGAGATGACCCAGGACATCCATTGTCACATGGCCAGTTATTCACTAGTCTTTCAGTTAATTAGAATCCAGATCAGAATCAGCGATTAGAGATCATTAGAGCGTCGTAGACGTTTCCTGAACATTCCCTTAATTAATCAGGAAGAGCATCGTGATACCGGAGATAACAGCGTGACAGCTCGCAACCCCTCCTCCATCTGATGTCCTTTTCCCTCTTTCTCAAAACACACCAGTGTGTGAGAACCCTTCAGGTCCCATGAAACTCCCGTGTGGGATCCTGCTGCTCACGTCACTGATGGACAAAACACCACACATGATGATCGCTTCCGAGCTGTGAAAACACGATTATGCAAAAACTCTCACACACACCCACACGCACAAGAAACAGACAAACACACACACACACTCACAGATTCCAGCGCTGGTCAGAAGATTCAGCCCTACGCAAGGCTACTAAATAGACCCTTTTGTTTAGAGTCCATGAAGGAATCTTCCAGTTACTTCACGCAGCTTCACCGTGACTGTGGACAGGACGTGAGGAATACAGAGAGACTCTCACAATCTGCACCTGTATACACGCCTCCTGTTCTTATACCAACAATGGAACATTATCAAAGCTCCCGCTGAAAAGTCATGTACTGTGCGAAAGTTTTGACCCCCCCCCCCCCCCTACACACACACATTTTTGCATATTAACTTAACTTAACTTAAATTAATTTAAATTATATGAACATAATGAGATCAAATAAACTTTTACTGTGACTCCAAAGTACCTAAATTAAAAAAAAAAAACTCATTGTTTATGTAACAACCTCAGAAGCAACCTCATTTCCCTGATCATCTTCAGCTAGATGTTTTTTTTTATATATTTTATTTTTTTATGCTTGAATGATTCATAGGTCACTGTGTGGCATAACAAACATTCACAAAAAAAAACATTCCTCTAAAATTGCTCAGGTACAGGACAAATGAGAGAAAAAAAAATGCCCTAACCCTAACTTTTACCCAAGACTACATTCAAAAGACTATAAAGTTGTTGATCTGTTGATATGTATACCTCCTAGTTTCTAGGTTACAGGACGGGGTGGATGTTTTTTGCAGAAAAAGAAAGAGAAAGAGAAAACGGGGTGGAGCAGAAACGACTTCATGCTGTAGCTGCTGTAATGTAAGTGACATTAAATATAACTATGAACAACTGAACTATTTAAAACTCTTCTATTTAATAAAAGCAATGCAACACCATCAAACATAATGAACTTAAGAAAATAATATATAAAATAGAAAAATATCCACGATATTTCCACTTCAAATCAGACTGTATCACGTGCCCCCCCCCCCCCGTCCCCCCCGTCCCCCCACCCCACTGATACAACTGTTTAATTCCACTCGTATGGAAGTTATAAATTCTGTTAATCCACTTTAGGGCAGATCCTTATTCCATTCAAATTATTTGAAATTAAAAACCGATTCGAATTTAATAATTACTTTCATTTTAGAATTGTATCCACACTAAAGACAAACAGAAATCAATCTCAATGATCTTGCGAAGGGGTGCATTTATTTTTGGTGCCACGGGAATGCCTGGATGAGAGAGAAGCGTCACTGCAAATCACTAGTTATTCCGAGTGGTCGAGCTTCTCCAACAGTGTGATGACCCGTTTCAACCCTGATGGGCGTGGTCTCTTCCAGAATGACTCCGCCCTTATCCACAGTGGATTTAATCAGAATCAAAGGGTTTCTGTTAATTCATTTTTAAAAAGCTGAAGGTTGTTTAGCAGTGAACATAATTCCTGTAAATGTCAATGTCAATTTATATTTATAAAAACTAGAATAAAAAGTCCAAAAAATCATCCACAAGTGTGAGCTGCTGTTAGAGTGACAGGAGCAGCTGTGTGTGTGTGTGTGTGTGTGTGTTACATGATCCCGTGTGAACCGTGCAAAGTGGGACAGAGTCTGAGTTTGCTCCACTCTGGCACTTAATGTTACTTGGATGGAGTTTGGAATGAGGCTAGGTGTGTGCATGTGTGTGTGTGTGTGCGCATGTGTGTGTGCGTGTGTGTGCGTGTGTGTGTGCGTGCGTGTGCGTGTGCGTGTGTGTGTGTGCGTGTGTGTGTGTGTGTGTGTGAGAGAGAGAGAGATTAATCACTCGGCTATTAAATGCCCACTTATTTAAGGTCAGGTCAGGAGGTTAGGAATAACTGCTTATACTATAGAGAGATTCTCAATCACACTCTCTTTCCTTTTTTCCCCCTCTCCTATGGAAGTGTGTTCCATCTGCCTCTCTTCTTTAAATCCCCCAGTGTTTCTCTCTTCCAGCTTAAATACTGTTTTTTGTTATCAAAGCACTAATTTGAAGAAGAAGAAAAAAAAAAACACTGCATGAAGCTCATCTAATGTTAAAAGATTGTTTGAAGATTTGTCTTTATTCTTAGTTACAAAAAAGTCACTTCCGGTCATTGTGGTACTTTCTGTATACATCTAGATTGGTTTTCTCCATCTTTAATTATTACTGCACTGACATACAGATACGGCTTGACTGTGAATGTTGATGTGACACAAGATCTACACCGCTTCATTAAAATGGTGGAAAAAACAAGGAGCATGTCATCGGACGATGTCTTTAGAAATGACATTTATGACGGTTTTGTCATTACTACTTCAGTGCTGCTGCATTCTCTATCCTGATTGGACAGAAAGTTTACACAAGAACTTGCGAAAACTCATGTGTTATTTAATTTATGGAAGGAGTCTCTAGTCTCATCTGTACATCATAAAACGTGGTAAAAATTTGAGGCCAAAAGGAAGCCCTCAGCCCTCAGAGTTTCTCAGTAACCGGACAGGATGGATTGTTTTTTGGAGAAAAAGAAAGAGAAAGAAACAGAGGCTGGTGCAGAAGTGACTTTATAGCTGCTGTAAGGTAAGTGAAAAAGGAACCAGCTACGGACATTAAATCTAACATTAAATAAACCTGTAAACAACATTCTTTATGTATTTAGAGATGTATTCTTGTTATTGTTATTGAAAAATCATCAACTTCGTTTGACTTCAAATCAGACTGCATCACGTCCCTCCCAATGATTCATTTCCTACATATAAGTGTCATATTGTATGCCGGTGAATCCACTTAAGGGCAGATCTTTTAATTTTAGATAAAATAAAACGCTTTAAAAATTAATAAATGTTTTCATTAATTTAATCTTCATTAATATTCAATTTCTTTCAAATGATTTTAATTAAAAGTGTATTCTACAACATACCCAAAGTCTTGTGTGAACTCACTCACTCACTCCTTGTCTGTATTCAGGGTCGCATGGGGCCTGGAGCCTATCCCTGGAGGGCACACACACACACACACACACACACACACACACACACACTCACACACTAGGGGCAATTTGGGAACACCAGTTAGCCTAACCTACATGGGAGGAAACCGGAGTACCTGGAGGAAACCCACCAAGCACAGGGAGGACATGCAAACTCCATGCACACAGAGACGGGAATCAAGCCTGACCAGGAATCGAACCTGAACCCTGGAGGTGCAACGCGACAGTGATAGCCACTACACCACCGTGCCACCTTGTGTAAACCTGTGTAAATATTGAATTGTTGTATTAGAGATGTTTTTTTTTTTAACATTTATGGAAGGAGTCTCCAGTCTCAGCGTCATGTAGCAGTCGAGCGGTTATGTTTTACCCCACAAGAACATCAAGAGACAAACAATGTGAGAATGTTGAAGGAAGGTAGTTTATTCTGCAGTCTATGAAACTAAGAAAACTATTCATGATTAATACATTCCTGTGATTTTGGAATGCAGTTATCATGCTTCATGGTATACGTACAGTGCAGTGAGGTTAGCTTCACCCATACTTGATATTATAAAAGTGAAACCTCACAATACTTAAATCTGAATCATCATTAACAATCTCAGGAATGTGCTATTTTGTGTCTTGCACATAGAATATCCTCACCAAACTTTATTGTCCTGAACAATCTCCACATATTGTACTGTGGTTATTAGAGGTATGGAGCATGCCATGTGGCGGTGCAATGGTGTAGTGGTTACCACCAGTCTCTGGGTTCGATTCTCATCTCTGGTCTGTGTGTTTGGTGGGTTTCCTCTGGGTTCTCCGGTTTCCTCCCACATGCAGATTAGGCTAATTGGTGTTCCCATATTGTGTGTGTGTGATCCTCATCCAGGGTGTTCCCCGCCTCATGCCTGAGTTAGTCTCCAGGCTCCCCATGACCCTTTAAACAGGATAAAGTGGTATAGATAGTGAGTGAGAGCATGCCATCTAGTCCTTTATATAAATATTTTAAAAAATATTCTTGGCAAGGCTTGAATCAGCGCCGTGTGTAACTCTAATTAACTGTCACACCTGTATATTTTCATTCCACGGCACGTCATACTACTGAATGGTTTCGCATGAATATTCAGAATGGCCTTCGCTCACACCCTTGACGTAGGTTGGTTTCCACAAGGCTCTAAATGTGACGATTTTACACCGAAATGACTTCGATAACTCACACACACTCCCACATAAACCCACACACACACCCATGGTTTCAGTCTCAGTAAAGTTCAGTCTGTTCAACTCGCGTTACTGCCAGCTCCTGATTTACAATCTCTCTTCAGTGTTTATCGTCGTTCACTCTTAATCTCAACTAAATCTTCTCACCTTAACTCTGCTTGTATGAACTCTTATACAAAAACTCGTCTTCTTAATCTTAGTGCATGTTGTTGTAGGAAAAGAATCAGCAAGGGTGCAATGTTGCTGTTAAAACACCAAAGCTGATTATTTTCCATGAACGACAGATTTCTTATACTGTCGCAGCAGGATAATGCTTACTATTTATTACATTTTATATGTTTATGATTGTCTTTCAAATGATCCAAGTAGTTTTAAATACTTATCAGTACTATGCAGCCAAAAAGTCAGGGAGAGTAAACCATGGAGGTGGTGGACAGTCCTTAGAAATTTACGAGATTTACTTTATATTTACACTTATTCTGTTTTAGAATATCAGCCAACATTACGGTTTTCTGCTGTTGAATTGAAAATAATGTTAACTGGAAAGCTAGTACAATATGTACTGTACGATGTACAATCCCTTGTTCCACGCACCAGGGGTTCGAGAGGGACTTGGGATTCAGCTTGTATTAGAAGCTAGTCAGCTTTGCAACTTTTGTTAGCCATGAACAGAACAACATAGACGGTTCAGAGGAGGGAAAGTGTTAAGATTTGACTTTTCTTGCTGAAAATGTTTCCGTGATTGGTTGTGAATGTAGATTTTGGCAGGCAGCTGCTCTCCCCTCTTCACAGTACTGTAGGGTGATACATATAGTTATGTAAAAGTTTCACTGCTATTATGCTCTATTACTCCACTCACTTAATTACGGTGGCCAAGAAGTGCAAACCAAAATAACAAAACCGAAAACAAAATAAATTTAAAAACAAAATGAAAACAAAACAACAAAACTGAAAACACAATAACCAATTCAAAATCAAAATAACAAAACCCGAAAACATAATAACAAAACCAAATATTATATAACAAATCATAAAACACAACGACATATCCAGGAACAAAATACCAAATGAGAAAACACAACAATTCACTCAAACCGGAAAGGGTAGGTATAGTTCACAAATTAAATTCTTAATACTGATTGGATGAGACATATGTATATATATGTATATATATATATATACGACATATGTATATATATTATATACGTAATGTATATATGTAAAATATATATTATATACTTTAAGATATTATATACGTACTGTATGTCTCGAGTGACAGATGTCTCATCCAATCAGAAATAAGAATTTAATCCGCAAACTATACCTACTTTTTCCGGTTTGACTGAATTGTCCTTGTGTTTTCTGATTTGTTATATTGTTTTCTCTGTTGTTATTGTTTTCGGTTTTGTTATTTGGTTTTGCACTTCTCGGCCACCGTACTTAATTCTGTCCAATCAGATTACTCCTGCAATAGTTGTATAATATTCAGTAAATCCAAGCAGCATTACATCTCTTACAAGAAAGTCCGCTTCAACATTCACACTATTGTGTATCCAAAGCATGTTCTTTGATTCAGACCATCGACTGCAAATCCATTATATATTCTTTATTTAAATCTTTCAGTTGCTCCCCATGTTTGAGGGTCACCACCACAGCAGATCACAGGTCTGAATATTTTTTCTTTGATGTGGCACAGATTATACACAGGATGCCCTTTCTGCCACAACCTGTCCCAGTAGCCTGGATAAGCTTTACAGATGAGACAAGGACATGCTTATAAAGCATTTACTTTTTTTTTTTTTTTTTACATACTATAGATTAATTGTAAATTCATGTGAATTTAGAGTACAGCCCTGTCTCATTTCTCATTTATGCTGAATAGAGGTGCTGAATTATGTTCCATCCATCCATCCATCCATCCATCCATCCATCCATGAGTTGGCACAGAGTACAGACCTTGCCCTTGCACCACCAGTATCCGGGTTTGATTCCCGCCTGTGTGCATGGAGTTTGCATGTTCTCCCTGTGCTTGCTAGGTTTCCTCCTTGGATAGGCTCCAGGTCACCCTGTATACAGGATAAAGCGATGTAGACTATGAAGATGTTTAGGAGAAGATTCTATAAGAGTGCATTATAATAACCCTTTAAACATTAACAGATAAAACCTGGAGGACTGGCCTTAATAAAGAGTGAGACGGAGAGATAGAAAATATTTAAAGGTTGATTAAGGTCGAACCGGGACTTTTGATTGAGCAGAATAACAGAACACAGTCCTGAGAGTATAAACTCCCTTTATGTCTCTATATAATCCCCTGCTACAGTAATGCACTTATCAAAGTGTTTCACTAGTGCTTGGACACCACCAAGGTAGAAAGTTTTCTCAGTACGCTGGAGCCATGATTGGACTGCCTCCTTAACGTCTGAAACGCCGGCCTCCCAGGAACTCCTTTAGCGGTCCAAACATGTTGAAATGTCTTGGAGCGAGGTCAGGACTGTACTGACTTCTGTAATGTGCTCTTCTACCTCTATTTTCAAGGATAAGCCGTTCTACTCACTGAATGTTCATAGGAATGACTACAGTGGGCTCCGAGCCACCGCACGTGGGTTTCACCATTCACAGATGTACTGCCTTCTTTAAGACGTTTGCACCATTGAAATGCTTTACTGCGGCTAATTAAAGTCTCATCACCGTACTGAGCTCGAAGTCTTCTCTTAATGTCAGTCAGTTTTATGCCTTCATTCACCAGAAATTTCATCACAAGCCCTTATTTGACTCGAACGTCCCTCGTATTAAAGGAAATCAATGTTTAGGAACTTAAAGCTGGCAAATAATAATTCAGAATCCGAAATGAGTAGGGAAAGAAGAGCAGCGTTTGTGTTTATTGTCACTATTGGTCATCGATCCTGGGCTTTTATTTGTTAGACACATCGTGTGAAAGGATCAATGGTGGAAAAAATGTGTCACACACACACACACACATTTATTGATTCTCTGTGCTATTTATAGACTATAAAGTCATAGTGACTCGACATTTATGGAAACAGCACCACTGTGACACTGTAACGATCTCACACACACACACACACGCACGCACACACACACACACACACACACACACACACACCGCATGCTGAGCCCATCTGTCTGAGGAAATGAGTACAAACACTAGCACTAAAGAATCTGATCATAATACAAGAGAAAATATAAATATATTTTTCAAGATTAAAAGAACTACCTAAAACAACAACAACAAAAAAAAAAAAAAATGCACAAATCGAAAGCCGCTATTTTTCCCCCCTGTGGGCCTTTCCGTAACACATTATTCATCAATTCTCTGTCTACAAAGCTCTAATATCCTGTGCCTCCCTGAACTCATTTCCGAAATAAAAGAGCGTGGATAAGGTGGATAATGTCCTGCAATATCCGGTTTCTCCGCCTGTGTTCTTCATCTAATGCTTCTGTGGCACGAACTCAGACTGCTTCAGGTAATATATTCGATATCTTCTCCGCATGAGCATGGGAAATTGTATACACACACACACATACACACACACGCACCTAGGATAAGCTCAAAATAATTATATCACCCCAACGACAATAATAAAATGATAATCTAATATGCTGTAATACAGTTATGTGTTCCTTTATTATGCAGCAAAAATAAAAAACAACAACAACCCTCATAGGGATGCTGTAATTGGGTGTGATGATGCAATACATTTAAGTGATTTTCTCAGTTACTTTGAGAAACCTTGAATGCATAAAATGTTCCTATTTGCAGGACTGTAAATGATAATATCTAAAAAATAAATAAATAAAAACAAACCTAGGCAAGGACAGAAGACCACTTGTCGGGAGCAGCCGATGGACCAACAACAGCTTGGTGGCTAAGGGCAGAGCATGCATACACTAGTGTTGCTAACTTTGTTCTACAAAAAATAACTGATCTTTGTTAATTTTTACCATATATTTGTTCCCTAGACAACTGGAACAGGTGGCAACACTACTATACTGTACAGTGCATATAGGAATAGGACATAACAGTAGATTTATATTTTTAGCCACAAATGTATTCATACCAGAGTGCGTCCTTTAAAATTAGTGTTTATTTTAATGTTATTGTTTTTGTCTCATATTTCTCATATTGCCCCTTACTTTCTCTCTCTGTCGAGCTCGACATGTCGCTCCTGAGCTGCCAGTGATCCAGACCCCTTCTGCCCCCTGGACCTGTCTGACTCGTCCTGGTCCTGGTTGGAGATCTCGTCGCATGGAGGCCTGTGTGGTCTGCTTGGGATGTGCGTGATGACTTTACCATGAAGACGGTCCTGATGCAGCCAGCTGTTCTCTGAGGACGTGTGACTGCAGTCGCTCGATAGTTCAGGACTGGAATTTCCTGCAGTCTACCTGAGCCTCCAATAACAAACTGGACTCCATGTGTTAACTTAAAGACATCAAGTGTTATACTGAACCTCCAGCCTCCTAACACACAGCATGAGTGCAGATCAATCGCTGCTTTCCGTTATCACCCAAATGAGGATGGGTTCCCTGTTGAGTCTGGTTCCTCTCAAGGTTTCCTTGCCACTATCATCCTTGGCTTGCTCACCGGGGACAATCTGAGCATTTTTCATTTTATACATATTTTCTAGCATTTCATACACATTTCCATAATTTTTATTTGATTCTGTAAATCTGCTTTTTGTGACAATGACCATTGTTAAAGGCACTATACAACTAAAATTTAAATGAATTGTTTTTTTTTATTTAACATTTTTTGACTTGTAATTGTCATATTAAACAATATCAAAGACAAAAACTGAATTATTGTCTTCACCTGAACACTTTCTATCACTTATAATTTGTTATGGGTTTAAAGGCAATTGCATGTTTCAAAGCAACATCTAGACCCCACCTTTGATATTTCTACCCAAGACAAATCATGCAGCAAGTCATCTGCATATGTTTTCATGTGTCCAGTCAATTGAGTTAAAAAGTTCCGTAACTACACACTGAATATGTGTATCTTTCCCCTCATTAATATTGATGTAACCAAATTTCAATATACTTGACTACAATCTGATTCTTAATTCAATAATTGTTCAAAAGTTTGTCCATGTACATCCCACCGAATGTGTGTGTTAGTGTTCATGTGCTTGTACACTTTGCGATGATGTTCAGACAGAACATTGTGTCCCTTTTTGAAGCTTCCAGCTCATTTTGTCTGAAGCTGGAAATGTGGAGCACTCAGACGTCTGGTACAAACACAGGTCTCAGTTTACCGAGACACCGAG
This sequence comes from Clarias platycephalus, assembly GCA_030068275.1. NCBI lineage: Eukaryota > Metazoa > Chordata > Actinopteri > Siluriformes > Clariidae > Clarias > Clarias platycephalus. Next base: position 4,575,988 of record JAQQZT010000021.1, read on the forward strand.
TGCTAGGTATACGACATGACGTGCTCAGAAGGTTAGAATTTCTTTTAACCTTAAAACAGTTTAATTAGATTGACCATTAACATTCATATTGTACGTTCACAGTGAAGACGTTCTCTCTCTCTCTCTTACTTTCTGTCTCTCTCTTTAAAAAAAAAAAATCACTTTCAATTTATATGAAAAGGTTCAGACAGCTTTATGCAGACCCATTGTTTCGATCACTTCATTTAATAGATTGGATCCTCAGACACCGTAACCTTTGCAGCAAGACACCAAGGGAAGGTTAGGTTGTAAATAAAGTCCCTTTAGTGCCATTTCCATTACATAAATATGGTTACGTATATAAAGTAGTATATGTATCTGCAACATACATATACGGTTTCATAATTTTGAGGAATTTGATCAAATTTAAGCTTTTAAGAAGCTGCAAGGAGAACACTGTGTGATTCTGTTAAATATTTTCTCTGTATACAAATGTTCTAACACTCTTATTTTGCATTGTTGACGTATTAAATGCTTGGCTATTTGGAATGCAGCCACAGCAGTGAAACGTTATCTCATGCTCAGCTTTTCAATCCATGCCTGCTTGACTGCTTCCTGAAGATCACGTAGAGAAATTTGCCACAGAAGTTCACTTGAGAATTGCCTTGTTTTTGGACTTTTTTTCAGAGCACTGTTGCTTTGCACCTCCAGGGTCTGGGCTCGATTCCCACCTCGGGTCTGTGTGCATGGAGTTCACATGTTCTCCCATGCTTGGTGGGCTTTCTCAGGGTTTCCTTTGAGAAAAGTCCAAAGATCCACAGTCCAAAACATGCAGATTAAGGTAATTGCCAGTGTAATGAGCGTGTGTAATGTGTGTGTGTGTGTGTGTGTGTGTGTGTGTGTGTGTGTGTGTGTGTGCCCTGTGATGGATTGGCACAGCATGCGGGGTGTACCTGACCTTGTGTCCTAAGTCTCCAGGCTCCTCATGACGTTGTAGAGAGAATAAAGTGGTATAAATGACGAGAGAGTGAGTGGACACCTCGGCTCCAGAAAGTCCTGCCACATATTTATTAGCACAGCCTGATAAGAGAGAACTAATTAGTGAACTGCAATAAAGGACATATGCTGTCGTAATACTTTTTGCAACCACTTGTAATGTTCTGCACTTTTCTCCTGACCGAATGAGATGCTGGAAAGTGTGAGATTAACTGTACCAGAGTAAGGTGTTAAGACAGAGGCCAGTAGAGTTGTGAAGGTGAGATGGATGGTGAGAAAGTCTCATCCTGGGGTCAGAGTGTGTCTGTGTCCAGAACTCTTACATCATTTGTGTGAGTGTTTAAACAGTCTTACGAGAACCGCCGGTGATGTTTACTTTCGAAGGCGAGTGTTGCAGCATTTACAGTTTCCATGTCCACATCACTCAGCATTCCTTCCCTCACTGGTATATTTACTTCCTATAAAAGGAAAGAGGCTTGAGGAGAGTGTAAACTCTGCCTGAACTTGTGCTGGTCTGTATTATATAACTCATATTCCAGTTATTATCATTATACTGAAAAAGAACAATTTGATCTTTAGGTTGCAGGATATGGATGCCTTGCAGCATTAGGGACATTGAAATCTTTTCCTTATTGTGACCCATCTTTGGTGTTTGTTTTCTTATTTCAACCATACCACTTATTCTGTACACAATCGTGGTGGCCTGGACCCTATCCTTAAGGACTTCTGACCCTGGAGTTGCGAAATTACCACAAATGGATACACACACTCACAAGCTCATTCACACACTACAGGCAAGGCCAATTAGCGTAATCTAATAATAATAATAATAATAATACATTTTATTTATAATGCACTTTATATTTGAAACAAATCTCAAAGTGCTACAAAATTAAAATCGACCCGAAAGCTCTGATAAAAAGATACGTTTATTTAATCTGCATATCTTTCAACTGTGGGAACTAAGTCACCAATCATGGGGAGAACATGCTAACTCCGCGTACACAGACGTGAGGCGGGAATCAAACCCAGAACCTGAAGGTTCGAGGTAACAGTTAGCACACTACACCTCCTTATTCATTAAAATAATTTTTAAAAAAGTCGTAGAGAAATAAAAATGTTAAAGCAATCCATTAGACTAATTTGGTGGAAAATACAAGATAAAAGAAAGATTTATAATAGAAATTTCTTATTGCATAAAGTATTTAATTTAATTAGTTAAGTAGTTTAAATTTACCATCATCAATTTTACAATGATTTGCCTGCATCATTGTATTTCAATTCCTATTATTATTATTATTATTATTATTATTATTATTAAAATCTTATACAACTTTACTTTACTTCACTTCTTCCTTCACGACAAATGGTTTATTGGTTGGTTGTGTATACTGTACATTATGTGTCATTTATAATTTATTACTAAAGCTACAGCTAATTAGCATCCATTATGATATTATTACAACATGCCATAACTAACAGGAGCTAACTTGTTCCACAACATTACAAACGTACAAGCAACAAACATTACATTGTGTCTTTTGTATCTAATAAAAAGTCAATTGCTGTCAAATTACTGTGGTTTAACATAAATAAAACACAAAACAACTGTTTTGCGCATCTATATTTCAAATAACTACGAGCTATGTTCTGTAGATTAACCTTATAGCTCAGCTAATTACATTGCTTTTGAAGATGATTGCCAATGGTACAGTGGAACCTCGGTATACAAATGGCCTGCATTACAAATTTTTGCCTTAAGAACTGACATTTTGCAAGAAATTTGCATCAGCATACAAAGCATTTTTGGCATACCATCAAGTGAACCGGATCGAATTGAGCGCCAGCTACACTCACCACCAAGCTGGAGCACCTGGGACACAGCCCATCTATGTGTCAGTGGATCTCATAACCGGCAGATCACTGGTAAGGATGGGCAGACATATCTCAGTCTCCCACACCCTCAGCACTGGAGCCCCCCAAGGTTGTGTTCTGAGCCCCCTGCTGTACTCATTGCACACCCACGACTGCGTAACTACTACCAAATCCACCACCATCATTAAGTTTGCTGATCTCTGCTGCCTTACTGCTTGTGGTCTGCTGATTAGGAGAGGAGGAGGAGATTAAGAATCTAAGGAATGGGGTGCCAGAGAAACAACCTCCTCCTGAACATCAGCAAGTCAAAGGAGCTGATAGTGGACTTTAGTACTAAGCAGGAGAGGAACAACCAGACCCCCATCATCAATGAGAGCCTTGTGGAGAGAGTGGACAGCTTCAAATACCTCAGCGTTCACATCTCGCAGGACCTGTCATGGTCCTGTCACATCAACACTGTGGTGAAAAAGGCCCAGCAGCGTCGCTACCACCTCAGATGCTTGAGAGACTTTAGATTGCCCTCTAAAGTGCTTAGGAACTTCTACTCAGCATCTTCTGCAGGAGCATCCTGATGGGAAACATATCAACCTGGGCTGCACCATGCAGGACAGTCGAGCTCTACAGAGGGTGGTGAGATCAGCTGAGCTCGTCATCGACACCGAGCTCCCTGACCTTCAATCGATCTACAACAAGTGGTGCTGAACCAAGGCCAGGAAGACCGTGAAAGACCTCAGCCACACCAACAATGGACAGTTCTCTCTGTTGCGGTCAGGAAAGCGATTCCGCTCCCTGAAGGCCAATACAGAGAGGCTGAGGAGTAGCTTCTTCCCTTCTAATATATATATCTATTTTTATTCTACTATTTTATTTTCATTATATTATTACTTGTACATAATGTAAATTTAAAAGTCCTTTCCAGCTAAAGTGTATTTCCATATTTCTCTATATTTTCTTATCTTATTTCATACTGAAACTTTCTTTTTGAATTTTTTAGGTTTTCAGCGGTCATATAAGCATTTCACTTCATATCATACTGTGTATGACCGTGCAGGTGGCAAATAAAATTTGAATTAGAATTTGAATTTGAGCTAAGTTTCTCGTACATCCAGGAGCCATGCAAAACTTGTTTGCATCAGTGAAAAGCCACGTGAAGTAGATTTATGAATAAAAAAAATAACAAGTCCACCCATGATATCAAAGCTACATTCAGCATGCGTTCAAAAGCTGTCATTTTTTGTGTTTTTGTAATATTGGTAATATTTTTGGGTGGCTGGAATGGATTATCTACATTCACATTATTTCTTATGAGAAAATTCGTATTGCAATACAAATTTTTGCCAAAATGTTTTATTTTTACTTATTTTTTATCTCTATTGCCAAATTTTCAATAAAACATTTCTTTCCGTTTGTACAGACACAAGTAAATCCTGAAAACAATCAAGAACTTTCTGACCTAAATGAGCCAGGAAACTTTTAGAAGTTTAAACTCAGTACTGTAAGTACTAAAAGTATGAATATGGATTACAGACATTAGAGGGAACATTAATTTTATATACTTCTCCCATGTTTCTTCCATTCTGTTACCTCTCCTAATTTACACATTTGAGGCTAAACAATCAAATACAGAAAAGACAAAATGCACTGCGAATCATGAAAAAAAAAAAGAAAACACAAATTAATGAGTTGCTTTTGTTCCCTTTTAGGATAACTTAACTAGTGAGCTGGAGTTATATAATACAGAGTTCAGGCAGAGTGTATACACTCCCAGGAAGAGTGGAAATACATGTGCTGATGAGCGACAGGGTGATAAACCTGGAAAATGTAAATCTTGCAAGCTGTGTTTAAAAATAAATGCCACTGATATTTTGCATACGGCAGTTCAAAGTGCGACACAGGCCAAGTTTATATAGCAGGAGATTTTAAAATGCTATGAGATCAAATAGTTGGACAGACTGTACATTCGTTAGCTAACAAGCAACAATAGCTAATGTAACGTAATAATTAAAGTTGCACACTGTAATTTATCACTTAACCGCATTAACCTTTGCATACAGTGCATAATGTGGTGTCCAGTTCATGAGTGAAAATGATATCCTCATGCTCCCAGTGCCACTCTTTCACAATTTGAGTCCTGTGATAACCTGGTCGTTCAGAACATTCAGATCGTCAGTTGACGTCATTTTATTTCCACATAACGTTGCTGAGTCGAAACCTGACCGACTGTAGCAACCTCAGATCATAACACAGATACATTACATCTCCAGAGGCTTGTATAGGGTCAATCTGGATTCATCAGACCACATGACCTTTTCCCAAAGTTGCTCCAAAGGTAAATTCCTGTGCTTCCAAGAAAACTGAAACCTTTTTTGATTAGTCTCACTAACACAGCTGTTTAGTCCCAATCCTGTGAGTTCTCATTACATTACGCGTGTGAAAATGCTCTTACTTTCACTATTAAATATGACTATGGTTTCTTTTAGACTTTTAGACTTCTTTTTAGACTTTTCTTTTTTTTTTTTTTTTTTTTTACAATACAACTTCAGCAACAGTTTAAGTGATAGCTTAAAGAAATAGCTTCTTTAGGATCATTGCGTTCCCTCTTGGCATTGTGTTAACACAGACCTGAATGATCCAGACCAGCAAACTGCCAAAACTTCTAATTTTATAGAAGTCTGCACACCTGCTTATTCCAGGGCTGATGATCAGCAGCACCTGTCTGCAACTTACTCTCTTAAAGCCTGTGGAAGCAATATGTATCTTTTCTTTTTGGCTTCATTTTTGTTAAATAAATAATAGCACGATGTAAAAAAGTTACAGTGGAACCTCGGATTACTAGCATAATTCGTCCGGAAGTGGGCTCGTATTCCAAAACACTCGTAAATCAAATTTAATTTTCCCATAGGAAATAATGGAAACTCAAATTATTCATTCTACAGCCCAAAAAAATAAATACATAAAAATAATTAACACAAAATAAAAAAAACGTAAAAATAAATCCCGACAGATAAGTGTTTCCGTTTGTGCACGCAGGCGCTGTGTGTGTGTGTAATGTGCACGCACACACACACACACACACACACACACACACGTTAACGGAGAGACCGGTTTTAAAACCGTTTAAAGATTAACCGTTTAAAAATTAGCATGGAACATCGCTAGTCACACTCACGTGAGCGCATACTAACGGAATCACTGCTGTAAAGTAAAACAACAACAACAACAACAAATTAACCAGCACCTTATTTTTGAAAAGATTCGCGACAGAGCAGAGTTTGTGTGTTTGTTTGGGAACCTGAGAGGAGGGGGGGCTGTAAAGCCGAGAGAGTGTGTGTGTGTGTGTAACACACTCATAAAACCGCGTTACTCGTAATCCGAGGTTCCACTGTATATGTTTTTGTGTGTTTAAGGTTGGATTTGCCACATGACTGTACAGTATACTGTATGTATACCAAATAAAGCAGATTTGTCAGCAAAAGTGAATAGTGAGTAGGTTTTTTGCTTTCTCAGGATGTTAAACCACTTATGCTGTCTATTTGACGTATTTTGGTTTTGCAACGTATGTGCTTATAATGTTGAACATTCTTTTAATCTACAGTAATTTCACTGCACTTGTATGATGTTAGTAAAGGTTTTCTATTGTATTGAGGTTTTTCTGACAGTACTGTACCTTACCTTTTTACAAATGACTACCTCACCCAAACTCAGTCAAGACAGCGATTCATGTGGGATGGCTGGAATTTTTTTGTGGGTTTAACCGGCTTTTGATCTAATTCTCATGTTTAGCCCTTTTCTTTTCATCTATTATCACTATCCTGCTTTTTGTTCTAATGTAAATTTCAGCATGCAGCACTGAGAGATCAGTTCATCTCTCAGCCTGGACTGGATTTTACGTTACATTTTTGAGATTTTTTTCACCCCATATGGAAGGACAAAGCAGAGTTCCATTCAACCTCCATTCCTCTTAGCTGCTGAGACATGTATTTCCTCAGATAATTGTATTGTACTGTAGGTATTGTCAGTACAAAGGGACATGTATCACTGAAATACCTTCTCAAAGAGCTGCCATTCAAGACTACATCTATGTAAGTGTATTGTTTTGAGACTATAGAGCATGCACTATACATCTGAGCATACTTGTCATTTTAAACATAATGACTGACTGGTTTCATGCGTCATACCGGGTTATTTTTTACCCTGACATAGGAAGATGCTTTAAAATAGCAGTTTATTTTCACTACTAACATTCCGTCTAGCCTAATATGTTGTGAAGTTATTCTGAAATCAGTCATCAGTGGTTAAAATTTGTTCCAGTTAACACTTCACGGTTCATGGTTTTGACAAACAGGGGGTATGATGTTTGACAAAAATTGGAGTATAAACAATTTCCCCAGAGTATTGTGTTTCTAAACAAAATATCCAAATTGTAAAAAATAATGTTCAATTTCAAGTAAGTGAAAGTCATGCAGCACTGCCTATACTGTATATAACTATAAATAGTGTACAGTGTATATATACAGGGCTGCTGAGGACATCACTCCGTCTTTATGCCCAACCCCTGACATTGTGGTTTCCCCAGGCACCTCTGAGGATGTCTTTCCACCTGCCCCACTTTTGATGTTGCTTTATCTCCCCACATGACTATTCAGGTTAGTCTACCTCTATAGCTGGGTAAGAATGTTGTTCCACCTCCGACTCTCCTTCCTGCCCCACCTCTGACGTTGCTGCATCTCCTTACGCCTTGCAAAATGTTGCGCTCCATGCACGGGTAAGGACGTCACTCACCTCTGCTTGCAGCGTGAGAGATGTTCCCTCCCTTGAGGCTACATGGGATGTCCACAACTCAGTTTAGCAAGTTAGGAGTCAAGGTAGCTCCTTGAAAGCACTTATTGCTATGTATTAACAAAAATTAAATAGAAAGAAAAAACTAGATAATTTTCTTTTTTCACTTAATCTTCAGGAAATTCAGATGTTTAAAACTTCCTTGTGATCATGTCAATTGTGGAAAGTTCCATATCATAGCGTCATATGTGTTCAGTGAACAGAGTTGGGTGACAGAATGATGATGAGATATTAAACAGATTCACACACTAATGAAAAAAAGGCAAGGTTAAAATGTATGATAATCATGTGTGAAAATGAGGGGACCTCCATGGATGTGATAACCTGGTCATTCAGTACATTAAGGTCTTATTTTATCGCCGCGTAACGTTGCTGAGTCTAGACCAGAACAACTGAAGCAACCCAGTGCGCACTATGCATGAATGGGTTTGCCTTCCCTTCGCTTCCCTTCTTACCCTGACACGGAAATAGGATCAATCTAAACTCATCAGACCACATGACCTTTTTCCATTGCTCCTCGGCCCAATTTTTATGATCCCGAGCAAATTTAAACTTTTTATTTTCTGATTAGTCTCACTAACAGTTCTCTTTGGGAGTGACAAGGATGGATAGAATCAAGAATGAGTTCATCAGAGGGACAACCCATGTGAGATGTTTTGGAGATAAAGTCAGAGAGGCCAGATTGAGGTG
>JAQQZT010000021.1:4721926-4736706 GCA_030068275.1 Clarias platycephalus
TACACACAGCTGTGAGAGTGCTATCTGTGCTGGGAGAAAACACTCCTTTCCTACTCATCACTCACTCTTTGTACCACTAATTATATTGCCTTGTTAACACATAGAAATATTTTCAGACTATATTTGACTCATGATATTTTCACTTATCTCTAAGAATGCAGTGTAGCTAATTTACTCCAAAATGTAAATGTGTGATTAATTATTCCATGAATAGGTTTGTGAAAGTGAGATATAACATTGTCCCAGACTACTACTACTACAAATTTTTTGTCAGTCATACCTATCCAACTCCTTCTTATTCTCACAAACCATTGAACATTCAGTCTAAAAGCATTGCAATCATAATTTTTTGAGCACTAATGCGTTGCTGTAGCAACTGAAGACAAATGTGCTTAGTGTCCGCTATAAAGTTTCATTTGAAGACTCTGACAGATCAATAGAGAAAAACTGTAATAAGTTACCCGCTGCCTGTAAACACAAAATCAATTTCCCAGAATCATTCTAAAAACAATGAACAAGTCGTCTCACATGATCACATGAGGCATGAATTTGCTTTCTAATCACATGCACAAATCTTTTCCTAATACACAGCACAAATGTCATCTTTAAAATCAGGAGTGCTAACCTTTATTCCGATATCTCACAGGTCTCTTGTATATGCAGTCCATTCATTATTACTGGTCATTTACAATCTGCAAACAAACAAACAAACAAATAAATGACTTCATCATTTGACAAATCAAATTGTCTTTATACCTTGCTATAGAATCCCTTATTTAGAATGGTGCATTGCTGCCTTATGCTGAATCATTAGTCGGACCAATTATATTTTGTTTCATTATGGCAATTCACATTACTACTTTTGAAAAGCACTGGACTTTAAGCAAGTTTTGTTATCATTTATGCAGCTAGACTTAAATGTCACGTGCTGCCTGCAGCTAAATACTTTGCATAAATGCATGAGTTTGGATGCAACAGATAAGAAACAGTAGTTCCTGCAGCTGTAGTTCCTGTTGTTTAAAACTAACATCAAACCTGCTGCTTTCATTAGATATAGGTTTAAATCCAGCCTGAAGTTCTCCTTTTATCAAGGAGAGCACCTTAACTTTACCCTTCTAGTTCCTTTTTTAGTACATGCTACTTTTTTTTTTTTTTGCCTCACGTATCCCTTCTTGTGGATCACATCTGATTTCTGCATGTTTTTGTTCCTTCTTCAGCAAGATATGGCAGCCTGCTTTCAGGTCTCTTTTAGTATCATCACTTTGCCTTACAGACTTTCCCATGGGGAAATAAGCCTGTTTTATCGCAAAAAGCTTCATTTCATCCAACAAGATTTTTTTATAGCATTATGTTGTTATTACGGTTACGTTAAATTCAACCTCCTCCATATAAGTGCAAGTGAAATAATTAAAAAATCTTAATATAAACCTGTGAGTTGTCTTGCTGCTAAAGCTCCTGTCGAAGCTGGCGTTATTAAAAAAATAAAATAAATCATCTCTTTCTCTTCGAATAAAAATCGAGAAATCAGAACAGCACTTTTATGCCAATCCTTTAGATCTTTACTAATTTAGCTTTAACTCTATTTTATAGAGTTATAAGAATGTTAAAATAGTTAATTACGTACTAATTAGACCAACTCCATCTTTCCTTTCACTTCACTTGAACAATCCTATTCTTTGCAGTTGTGTCATTTACATCCTTTACCATTCTGACACTGCAACATTTTTGTATCAGGAGTCTTTTTAAACCAATCAACAAAGGGCGACAGGGACACACACTGCCGAGGTGATTTGTGTTGATCTGAGAAAAGAGAGGGAGGACAGAATTAAGAGTTAGCATCAAAGAGCACAGCCTGACCATCTGCACCAAACCTCTTCTTTACAATTCCTTTCTTATCAACCCTCCTCCTCCGCCTCCTTTTCACCTGTTTGCCGTCTAGTAACCAGCGCTGATGTTTTGTTTATGTCAATGCTGCACCTGTCACTAATTCTCTTCCATTTTGCTCTTCAGACAAAATGTTGCAAGTGTTTCTGGTTTCACAACACTTTGGTTTGCTTTCTCATTCCAGAAGAGGAAACTGCTCGTGTAATAAGATGGTGAACTGTGTATACCCTAAAAATGACTTTATTTCAGATAACTAGCATGAAAATGAAACTTATGATAAGCAGTAGAAGAGATGTGCATTCGGTCATAGAAAAAAACAGCGATGGGTATAACACCCTGAAGGTATTACTTTTCCAATAACAGCACATACCAAATGGCTCAATTCTTCTTATGTAATAATAAATTACCAGTTGCAACAATTTCTCATTCATCACACTGTACTTTATACATGGTTATAGTCACTAATAATGTGGTAGAATAGTTGCAAAACAAAGTAGACTGACTATTTGACAGTTACCAAACAATGACAGTAAGTAATCCTTCCAAAAATGCTAAATCACCATAAGACATCACCTCACAGACAATTTCACCATATGAGCAATTACCCGTCTCTCTCTCTCTCTCTCTCTCTCTCTCTCTCTCTCTACAGAATTCCAGTGTGGTACCATGAGAAGATGCCACCTGTGCAATAACTCCAGGCTGTTAGTGGTATTATAACAAAGTGGACGCGATTGGCAATGACAGAAACTCAGCTACTAAGTGATAGGCCACATCAAATCACAGAGTGGGGTCAGTGGATGCTGAGATGCATAGTGCACAGAGGTGCAGAGTCAATAACTACAGACCTCCAAATTTCATGTGGCCTTCAGATTAGCTGAAGAATAGTGTGTAGAGAGCTTCATGGAGTGGGTTTTCCATGGCCGGGCAGCTGCATCCAAAGCCTTACATCACCAAGTGCAATGCAGAGCATGGGATGCAGTGGTGTAAAGCACTCCTTAACTGGTCTCTAGAGCAGTGGAGACATGTTCTCTGGAGTGACGAATCACGCTTCTCTGTCTGGCAATCCGATGGACGAGTTTGGGTTTGGCGATTTCCAGGAAAATGGTACTTGTCTGACTTGATTGTGCCAAGTTTGGTGCAGAGGGATTATGATGTGAGGTTGTTTTTCAGGAGTTGGGCTTGGCCCTTTAGTTGCAGTGAAAGAAACTCTAAATGGTTCAGCATACCATGACATTTTGCACAATTTTATACTCCCAACTTTGTGGGAACGATTTGGGGACGGCCCCTTCCTATTCCAACAAAGCGAAGTCTATAAAGATATAGATGAGTGAGTTTGGTCGGGAAGAACCTGACCTCAACCCAATAGAACATCTTAGAGTGGAGACTGCGAGCCAGGCCTTCTTGTCCAACATCAGTGTCTGACGTCACAAATACGATTCTGGAAGAATGGTCAAAAATTCCCATAAACACACTCCTAAACCTTGTGGAAAGTCTTCCCAGAAGATTTGAACCTGTTATAGCTGCAAAAGGGGGCGGGGCCAACACCCTATGGATTAAGAATTGGATGTTATTCAAGTTCATATGCATGTGAAGGCAGGCGGGCGAATACTTTTGGCAATATAGTGAGGATCCATCCATCCATCTATATATGTGTGTGTGTGTGTGTGTGTGTGTGTGTCAAGTCCCTTCCCTGTTAAAAGAACAAGAGCATAAATATGTAAGAGCTATTGATAGAAAGGGTGGTCAGAATCAAACGTTCTACAACACCGTGTTATAAATATTCACTCATCACTGAATAAATTGACACTTTAAATAACAGCACTAAATGTACAAAGCAATGTTACACAATTTCAAAGAATCCACGGTAAATAGTAATGTTTTATAGTTACAGTGAGTGTAGAGTGTGATAGCCCTTCATTTCATTTAGCCTAACCCAGCTCCCACCATAAATTAACTCCCTGGTGTATTAGACTCAGACCTTAAAGGAAGCAGAGTGCTGTCCCCTGCTAAAGCCATTACAGCGAGCAATAAAAAGTGGCCTTTGAGAGTCAAGAGACGTGTTTGGATTCAAAACGTGTTAAAGCAAATGGCCATCTGCAGCGCGTGGCCCTGCACATCCAGGCAGCTTTTCATTCAGCACAGATTTACAGCTCAGGGCTTGTGCTGCTCACTCACTGGGCCAGCCCAAGTGTGTGTGTGTGTGTTGCAGGGGCACAATAGCAGTGTGTTTCACACACGTTGAGGAGAGAAGGGCTTTAGAGTGCAAACAATAAGCACAGCTAACAGGTGTGGGACTCGCTGTAGAGAATAAAGTGTTGTTCCATTATCAGGCATGTTTTATAGGTCACAAATACAGGGCTGAGAAAGAGACAAATTCTCGTTGTTAATTAAAGTGACAAATGGATGTAGTGTGTCTGCACGGCATATTAAAGCCTTAAATTCAGTATGAAAGAACACACAGACCTGCACAAAATGAACACTGCAGATTAAGAAGAAGTCTTGTCCTGTTTAAACGGATGTGATTTTAATGTGAAACCTTAAACACAGTGTTACAGTAGGTTTAGAGTAAGGATAAGGGTGAGTCGCTTGATCTGCTTCATTACACTCGCAGATGTCAGAAGTCAAACATGTACTGTACACACAATGGGTGTCAAAAGTTCTGTAGTTTATTATGGCATAGACAGAGCATTTAAGTTTTCACCTAATGGCTTTTGTCACATACATCTGTTACATGCAAGAAAAAAAGTCACTAACATGTTCCGGTTAAGTTCCAGGGAAACAAAAGGGTTTGAACAGATTGCTTGAGGATCTGTCCAAACACACAGGCTATAGGAAGTGTCGCCATATAAGGCATGAGGAAACACAATGAGGGAGTTGTTTTATAGACTTTTGACAGGGAGCAAAGAGACAGACACATGGGAAAGTTCACAGGAATGTCAGAAAACCCTAACACACACCAAAAGCCAAGCAAAGCCAATATTATAGGTGACCAGAAACTGCTGATTCCGATTGCATTATAGAGCTGTCTTCTGGTTGTGTTGACTAGTTCTTTCTGCACTGTGTTTGGCTTAAATAAAGTATGTAATTAAACAGTTAACATTACAAATGTCATCACTCAACCCCTCTGTTCATCATCTAAGGGTTAGGGTAAAAGTTGGGGTTAACCCTAAGCATCATTTTGATTTTTTATTCCCCCTCAGGCACACAAGTTTTTTTTTTCTTTTATAACTGCAAAATATCATTTATATAAAGTAAAAACTATTTAAATAAAATCTTTGAGCTTACACGTAAAGGACTGTATAGCGAATCACAACAAATCCATAAAGAACCTACTTTCTTTCTGTCACTGGCTGGGCCAAACAGCATCTGCGGTGAATTAACTAAGTCAGTTTAACTGACTTGCAAATGAGTTGCAGTTTCCCCAGCAGTCATGGACTACAGTCATACACATCTGTCATCAACAACCAGAATGACAACAAGACTAAACTATGTCAAGCCTACATTTGTCACATATACTGTACATTATTGCACTACATTACAACGACTCTGGAACAGATTCAGTAACTTAGTGCCTAAACTGCCCAACTAATAGAGGAAAAAGGTTCACGATGCTGTTAAATAAAATGTCTTTTTTCCTTTTTTTTTAACCTCTTATGATGTTCAACAATCTTTCTAAGTGAAACATTTTGTGTGCAACAAAACTTTCCATTTGCATTCTACAGTATATGACTCACTGCAAAAGCACAATCTGCCATTTAAATTTATTTCTGTAGTATTTCTTTTTATTGATATTTATTTTACGTACAAGCTTTTATTTCCTTTTAAGGTCACTGGTGGTCGTGTAAGCATTTCACTGCATATCGTACTGTGTATGACTGTGTATGTGACAAATAAAATTAGAATTTATAAAAACTTAATCAACATAATTACGTACTAAATTGTATATATTGTGATTAAATCGCAGAAGGTGAATTCTATAAATTTACCTTCTGCCATTTACTCACGGAAGAATATTTTAATACTACAAAACTGAAATAACCAAAACTATTTGGCATTTGTACAGTACTTTTTAACCACTTGTGCTTCAAATAAACCATATGCAAAATATTCTCTATTAGTTTTCTAACACTCTGGCCTGTTAAAATCTTAAAATCACTTCTTGATCACTTCTTGATTTTTCCTGAATTATTTGTATTCCCTTAAAAATATTTGTGGGAGGAAGAGAGAGAGGGCAATATTATAATGAGAATTACATTTTCAGGCTCATATCATGTTTCAGGATAGATGGTGTTGGAGAAGGCTGCTGCAAATTCCAATGAGAAAACCAATGTAGAAGTCGTAATTTGAATCAAACCAGATACGGCACTCAAAGCTATTGTAAGATCACCAGACAACAGTTAACCTTCTTCGGACATGTCATGTGAGCTGATCTTTTTTACGAGCATGCTGTAAATGATATACAAAAGCATGTAAATGATATCAACCACACTAGGTTGATACCGTCCTGGTGGACCCCACACTCCAAGAGTTTTATATTTTAGTTCAAACACTGTGGCATCAGAGGTATGGACCTTCCAAACGCTGTAATACTCTTAATCTCCTCAATGGCTATGCATTGTATTAGAATCGAAGTTTGATGAGTAAGATCTAAAACCATGATGCATTCTGTGGTGTACACTGTACTCAGAAAGCTAGAGTTTGCTCTGATGATGAGAATGCACTTTAGAAATACAGGATGTGTCTTAAACAGTTACAGTGGTTAAGCTGCATCGTGCATGCGTGCATCGGTCAGGTACTCTAATACTGTAGGTCTATCACACTTAACCAATGCAAATTTACGTAATTGTGTGCATGTGGTGTATGAAAGTCTAAGAATGTGTTTCTTAACACTATTTCAGAAACTTTAAAGGAAGTGAGAAACACAAAAATTACAGCACTTCCTTTCTCCCAAACTTTGAGACACCCACTTGAGGCACCTCATGTTAGCGATCTGCTTCGTGTTTCACATACAGTACACAGAAAAACACACGGGCAAAAAATAAGTCGGAGACAGCTTTTGCAACATTATTATTAATCAACACATTGATCCATAATCAACACTAATACTGCTGACTTCAGTTCTCCAAGAACTGAAATAAACATAATTTTAAGTTAACATACTATATAAAAAAAAAGACAAAAACAAACAAACAAATAAACAAGAAAACAGATGCACACACACACACACACACACACACACACACACACACACACACACACACACACACAAAGAAACAGTAATTAAAAATGAACTATTGAGCCATCATCTGCACCGTCACAGTAGCACTACACAATTCATATTCTGTGTACATTTCTTTTGCTACATAGTAACATATTTACATTGCATTTCTACTAGTCTGCATGGACAGATGTTCTACACAGTTGCCTATTTAATTCTACTTACTGATTTACGCACATAAATACATAGCAGCAAAGAAAACATGGATGTAACCACAACTCATGGAGTAATGGCACCTTGCGGTGTGTAATCGACCTTAAATACAACATAAATCCTGAGTCTGTCGATGAGGCAAGACATATTTGTGCTTAAACAACAACCGTCGCAGGGAGCAAAATGTCCTTGAGTTTGTCAATTCAAAGATGTGCTCTGTCCTGCCTTTGACCCTTCAGTAGTCTTTGAATCCATTCTGTGGAGTGTCTTTATAATTTATGAAGGTCCTGGTAGTATTTTCAAGCAAACTTTTATTAGATAGGATTAAGGTGTGATAGGCATCCCACAAGGATGCATGATTGGACCGATTTAATCCCATAAATGATGATTGTTGATCCAGTTGTGCGATCATCACGATTCTGCTATGGGTATAAAGGAAATGGCTCATGAACAAGGACCAGATGTTTGATGTTCACATGACAAACCATAAGCAGACATCGGCTTCTAATATTTTATCCAGTGGTCTAGACACTCAGACGGGCTGTATACACAGCTAATCTTAATTCCCAAACGTCTACAGAGCTGCTGTATGGAATAGATTCTGGGAAGCAATAAACATTTTTAAGGCAAAGATAAACCCCAGACCAGGAGGTAATGCTAACCAGATATGAGAATCCAAGTGAAAGCAGAAGTCATTGCAGATTCAGCATGCCCTAACAAAGCCCTACACAACACTTATAGAGGGCCTTCACATAGCAGCCTAAGCCCGAACACCGCCCTGTCTGTCCTCTCTCTGCACAATGAGGCTGATTTTGAGATGGTTTAGGCTGGCCAAAGACAAACATTATGTGTTTGGAGAAAGGACATGATGGATCGAGCACAGCAGTGTGATAGCAGAACACCTTAGGTTACAGATGCATGCTATTAACATAATTGTATTGTAGTATACAACTGTATTCTAAGTTGTATTGTATAAACTGTATGAGTAATCACACTATTCCTGACTGTTGAACCCCTTCACCCTCTCTCTCTCCTCTTCCTTTACTCTCTTGTCTGACCAAAAATAATGTACAGTAGGCTATACTGGGTCTCTGTGCTAGGACATGGCCTCAGGCTTTACACAAGAGTTAAATCTGTAGTTTATTATCTCTGCTTTATACCCTCTGAACCCCTAACCATGTGAAATACACTAATACTAAAATATTTGTGCTGTGTTTAGCAAACGCGCTGATTTGTTGGTTGTTGTTGTAAATATTTTGGCTTGTATAGTTCGAGATCTACGAGATGATGAGTGTGATAGGAGTTTAAATATGAAAGCTAAAGCTTTGAAAGCTGATCTGTTTGTGCAGAATGTACAGATGAGGAGATGGACTGGAGAGACTAAATGGCCAAAACAAAGTATTGGTGCTAATTTATTTATTTTTTTAAAGTTGAATGCAACATGGACATGACCGATCTTGCTAAGTGGATAACTTCAACTTCAACTTTGGAAGGGATGATTTTATAGGTGCAACAAAAATGGAGTTTGAAGGGAGACGTTATACCGTTTCCCTTCAAACAATAATAATTTTAAATGCTAATTATTCATATTTCTTTTATTAGTACTTTATTGATACTAACATTGGTGTAAGCTTCTGGAAGCTTATGACCTGTAAAAAATCTTTCCTTAAATTTCAGTTTTTGGCAAAAAATTGAAAAAAAAAAAAAAATCTGTAGTGTCCATAACCATGTCAAATTAATTTTGCAATATGTTAACAATTTAGCATTTTAGAATAATACACTTTTTTAAGTTTATGTCTTTTCATGTGACTTTTCAAATCTAAACTGGTGAAGTATTATCTGAATGACAATTAAGATCATCGAAAGATTTGAATTCCACTACATAAAACAGCATGAAATTGTATTTAGCAAATGTTTTTCTTTTCATCTGATAAAAATACAAATGTATAATCATAATTACAAAAAACAAAGCATGGATCGAGAAGCATTATGTATTATGAAAAATGGTGTTATACAGTATGATCCTATCTGAAAATTCACTTCTTCACCTAAGTGAGACACTTTTTAGCACCAATACCATGTTTTGGCCAAAATGTTTGAAGAACTGCTGTAGTGCCCTTGAGATAGAGGTAGTGGAGGGACTGTAATTGTGTGTCATGTTGGAAATTGGTCCAAAATTTACCAAATGAATCTTGGATGCTGCATGAAGATCACAGATTTTCAAGTCTCACTCACTGTGCATTTTTCCCTTTCAAGCTACAGTTTGTAAGAAAAAGGTCTTCTTGACATTGTCAGGCTTTTAAAGCTTATCATTGCTTAACTGCCAATCAATATCATCCTGTTAAAGGTTCTAAACATTACACTGTTCACGTTTAAGAATTAAATTCCCTTCCTTATACAGGCAGTACATTATGTAAGCACTGGCCAATTGCAATAAAGGTGTGTTTAATATCTTGATAGTTCTAATTAAAAATATTAGCTGGGGAAGTTACTGTAGTTAACGAAAGGAAGCATGATTCAGTCTTAGAAATCTGGCATTGATATCTGATAAAATGTCATACAGTAAAACTTTGAGCATTGTTTTCAGTCATCTGCTGCATTTAAAGTGCTGTCTCTTCATATAGATGTTACATAACCACACTGCCAGGCATCCAATTAAGAACGAATGTGTTTGAGCGGGCAGTGGTGCCGATGACCCAGGCAGAACAGGAGGGAGAACAAACTGAAATCTCTGCTCATCTCACTCATGTATTTACTGCATTTTTGTTCTTGACTGTGGTAGAAATGGATTAACAGATTATCAGTCCGTTTGTGGGTGTGTGTACACGTGTTCTGGTGTGAGCACTCATCTAGCATGACTGCATGAGTGAAATGCTTGGAGTTTATTATTCTTTTTTTTAATGCAGTTTGGAGGACAACGCCTCCTGTGGCGTGGCACTGCAGTAAAGGACAATCAGATTAACCGTTAACCGCAAAGCCACGGGCTACTCTCTCAAATTCATGAGCTCACCCATCACCATGCACCTACAGTATATTATGTAGTTTAGCGATGTGCCAATTTAAAAAAAAGTAAGCTTGGAATGAAAATTCCATTAAGAAGAAGTCTGTAAAAAAGCTTTCGTACACCTGTCACCTCCTTTCATAGGAATTTCAATTCCTACGCTTTCCTTGCTAAGCAAATTTTACGTGAACAGGACGTCGAGTCTGAACCTCAAAGTGACTTGAGCACAACATTATATAAATTTCTATTTAGGAGAGTAGAGATAAAAGCTTCCCACATCACCGAAAACCCCTGTGCCCCGTCCGTCAGGACACACACCTGGATTAGTCAGCTGTGCATGACCACAGTGACCTGACAGCTTGCCCAACCTCATCCCTTCAAATTCCCATTACCTAAAATACACCTCCTTTCCCCCTTACGAATGGACTGTCAAAAATACACACAAACACACACATTTTTGCTGACCATCAGCCTCTGCTAGTTACTGTGGGAGAGAACAGACGCGTGACACGGAAAGGCTTGGAACAAACATACCGACCAAGTGGTATGGATTAGCGCTGCAAGCAAAATAGCCGGACTACAAGAACAAGTGCTGTGTATATAGATGTGTGTGTGTGTGTGTGTGTGTTTGTTTTGTTAATCTGTTAATCTTATTAACGCCACAGGACCCTAAATCTGGACACATAAAACATAAGCAAGGACACACAGTACCAAACTGCTAATGGACATCTCATGGGTATCCTTTCTCTCACACACACACACACAAAGTGCTTTTACTTGGATTTTCATTCAACAGCTGATAAATGTACACAGCACGCTCCTGATGATGATGGTATACTACTTCTTAATCAATTCTTAATTAGACTCTGAAATGTTCCCAGAAAACATTGCGGCCTGCTAACATTTTTCCATGGGATGGGATTGGTGGCCTAACTAACTAGTGTTTCTCATATGAATATGGGCAGTAATCCTAACACTTTGGATGGACTACCCAATGGTCAAGTATTATCAGGCATGAACCAATCATTATGTTCATTATGTGAGATTTAAACATAAGAAGGGCTCAGGTGGCTTGTGGACTGTGTCAAAAGGTCAACAGGTTCATTTTTACTCCAGTGCTCTGCCTTAAGACAAAAATCCTGCAGCGTCCCAAAACTGCAAACGGATCCACTGCTTGTGGCAAAAATGGTTTTTCCAGTCTATTGACCTGATGCCATTTGATAAATTGTTGAATTGCAGAAGGATTCAGGAAAATCTTTCACTTTCACGGCAACTCACATCAGTCTAAAAATGAAAAAAAAGTCATCTGTTATCCATTTTTAATCTATGAGGTCAATATCAGAGTTGAAACAAGGTGAAGTGCCCAACACATTTTGACCCTACCGATCTTTACATTACAGAGGTATTAATAGACACTGATCTTTTAGAACAGGACTTGGAGAAGAACATAAATGTTACTACTGGAGAATCAAGTAGCTCCACTCCTTCTCCACTCACCGATCCAGCAACAGTCCATAATCCTGCAATCCACATCCGCCTTCGCTTTTCAGTTCCGCAAATACCTGAGTGAAGTAATGTGGGTCCGCATTGATGCGCAGCATCTTGGCACTCATGGCATTAATGATGGCCAGGCATCGGTCCCAAAATGCCTCCTTAGCTGCCTCTACCAGGAAGGGCTTGAGTGGGTAAGAGATCTCATTGCCCATGTATGAGTATGACAGGTAGAGGCAGGTGAGAAGGACAGCTTGTAGTTCATGTTCCGAGGACACAACCTCACCGTCCACCACATCACGACACAACATATAGATGAACACTACGTTTGCTGGAGTCACAAAGGCTTGGTCCTGCCAGCCCTGGAGTAGAAGTGATCGATCTACAGCACGGAGCCAAAGAACCGGATCAGAAGGGGAAAGGAGCTTAAGCCGATAACATCGTCCACATAGAAATTCACCTAAACATCGCAGGAGTTCACTTGTAGATGCTTGGACAATCACTCGTTTCGGGGATGAGGTCCCCTGAGATACTTTTTTGACGGAGGAAAGCTGCTGTGGTTTAACATACCCCAAATTCAACCCCATTCCCAAACCAAGACCTGCTGGACCATCATAGCTGGAAAGGTTTGCACATGACAGTGACTTTTTCACATTCTCCCGGTTCAGGTGTAAGACAGGGTCTTTTGGGTAGATGTGGTTGTTGTTGTGAAGCGGAGCTCCAATGGCTCCTTGGCTGGTGGGAAACCCTTTCTTGGAGGAACCTCGCTTCTTAGTGGAGGCCACCAGACGTTTCCAGGTGAGCGCGGGCAGGAAGATAGATTGTCCTCTTGATTTCAGCCCTTGCTCCTTCTGCGCAGTCAAAGAGCGGCTGCTCAAGCTTGGGTACCGACTGAGGGAGTTAGGCCGGTCGTCATAGTAGTCAGATTTCTGGGGACCCGGAGAGAGGGACAAAGCGGTGCCCATGATGAGAAACCCGATGAATTTTAAATACTATGCTGAGGGATGGGGTCACACAGGATGAGTTCTGATGTTAAACAGTATTTCCTTCACTGGTTGAAACCCACGATGTCCATACGGGGAGGGTGAACGGCATCGATAGACCTTAAAAGAAACAAACACAAATTTAAATGAGTCAACTAATACTGAAAGTTAATCTGAATAATACTAGAAGAGTATCCTGTTTCCTGCTACTTTCATAATTAACCACTTGGGATCATTCTATTTCTTTAGGGAAACAAAACATTTTGTCTCCACTACGCTGTATGTATATCCTCATAGGATCCTCAAATACATGACGTATTACTCACTCACTCATCTATACCGCTTTATCCTGCAGACAGGGTCATGGGGGGGCTAGAGTCTATCCCAGGAGACTTAGGGCATGAGACAGGGTACACCCTGGATGGGGTGCCAATGCATTGCAGGGCACACACACACATGCTCATTCACAGACTAATGGTGTCAATTGTATTTATTCTCATTTGTACAACTGTTGCAGGACATTTGTTTAACATTCACACACGATGGGAAATTTGGGAACACCAATAAGCCTAATCTGCATGTCTTTGGACTGTTGGTGGAAACCCGAGTACCAGAAGGAAACCCAACCAAGCACGGGGAGGACATGCAAACTCCATGCACACAGACCCTAGGTGGGAATTGAACCCAGACCCAGGAGGGGCAAGGCTACAGTGGTAACCACTACCCCTTATAATATACTTAATATTTTATAAATTCTATCAGCTTGAAGACACTGATCAAATTCAACAAGCAGGAACATTGAAGAGGAATTACTAAGCACACGGTATTCGAGTTTGGGTCTAGGTTTAAGGTCTAAGGTCTGAGGAGTTAAATTAATCTAAACATCTCGAGCGAGGACAAAAGTCATAATGCAATTTCTCAAGCCTGTGTGCATTTACAGTAAGTGTGTAAGCCTATGTGTGTATGTGTAAAGTTTATCAGGTCTATACACCTACAGAGTTTCGCATTTTATACTGTATACATACATTTTCACTTTCATATACATACATACATTTTGAAGTCGGTAAATTCAGGTCTGACTTTGGCATCATGAAGCACATGAGGCCGAGCAGCGTGTGTAAACTGATGTGGAGATGGATACAGTATGATGCTCACTCACCCTGGTGATAACCGGACGCACAGGTCACCCCGACTCACACACACACTAAAGGCAGTGCTGCTGATTAATGATGGTAATCATGAGCAACTCAGTAAAATCAGCACTTCAATCGGAAAGCATCAGTTGTTCCACTTTGTGAGTGACAGGCTGTGTGGAGTCCGGGCGCGCGCGGCCGCCGCGTTCATTTCCACAGACGGTAATGCGAATTTCAGGAGAAACGCTCATGCAGCACTGGTAGAGTTGTTAAAATAAATAAATACATACATATATAAATATAGCCGCCGGGTACAGTAAGTCCGTGCACGCGAGGACGCGAACTCGGCACTGCGCTCCTTCATCCCTCCGCGCGCAAACTAGACCGAACTGAACTGCGCGCAACTGAAGGCGCGCTCCCGGGGCTGGAACTCATCCATGCGCGCCACCGACTGGCCGGTAGGGGGTAGAAAGTTTACTGCACTCTACCAATTAATGTAGAAGGTGAAAAGTAACATCATCATCATCATCATCATCATCATCATCATCATCAATAATAATAATAATAATAATAATAATAATAATAATGTAGAACTATAAATGAATGAATGAGCCACAGTAGAAGATAGATAGATAGATAGATAGATAGATAGATAGATAGATAGATAGATAGATAGATAGATCATATTAATCACAAGTTATAGTTTAAAAAAAATTATGTTGACCTCAGTAGAGGATACAATGTTTAATGCATTCTACTTAATAATGTAGCAGGTAAAAAGTGAATAAACAACAACAACAACAACAACAACAACAATAATAATAATAATAATAATAATAATAATAATAATAATAATA
>JAQQZT010000021.1:4773115-4787475 GCA_030068275.1 Clarias platycephalus
TCTCTACTCTGAGTCCAGTTTAATTTCCCAGTGGAGAAGTAGTAACACTTTAATCCAAGAGACTTCCATTCTTCCTCGCAAAGTGTGCACTTTTGATTTGCTGTTTTTGAAAAAGAGTTATATAAATATAGCAGCTATGTAATGAGATTTTGGAAAATAGTACATATTTACACATGCATCTCCAAGATTTGGTGATTTTGCAATTATATCTATTATATATATTGTGCTGTTGTTATTAGACATGGATACTGCATTGCCATGATTTGATACATGAGATACATAGAGGTAAATAGATATTACTACTACTACTACTACTACTACTACTACTACTAATAATAATAATAATAATAATAATAATAGTCATAATCGCAGGCAGAGATGATTTCCAGATACTTCACCATGTGCATTTCATATGTACTCTCTTTTTCTGATAAAAAAAAAAAGGAGAGTTAAATTTTTTTAAGATTTCATTTTTTCCTGTACCTTACTTTTTTCTATACATAAACAAAAATAGCTAATGAGTTATTGTAAAAGGTTTTTAAAAGCTTTTAATAAACTACCTGGAATCATGTTTGATTTTCTTATGCATTCATTAACCACAATGACAAAGGTCAAACAGTGTAACATAAAACAATTAATACAAAAACCCAAAGTGATTAACAAGGCATAAAAGGTTCGTAGCACTTAAGGTGGCTAAGCAAGACAATCCCACTAACAGGACCAAACTTGTTGTTCACTGTCAGATCTATGTGGGCAATTGAGATACAGTACACTGTTACACATCTGGGGACAGATGTGACAGCACCAAAGCATTGACGAGTTATATCACTGCTTCCTGTTTAGTGATTATACAGTATGTGCAAATGGCATGGAAATGATAATTGGCTATAGCTCCACCTGGTTGATGTTTTTATAAATTGCACATAATAAAAGCCATTGAGAACTTGCAATAATGCCACAAAGTGGCTAGTTTTTATGAAACTTGTGTACCCACAGGGCTATCTGGACATCTGCCCTACAGTGTTTGATGTAAAAGCAACAAACTAGTGAGGAGTTATCGAAGTGCTTCCTGTTTGGCTGTGTTGTGTACATGTTTGACAGCATTCCACAAACAAATAATTTGACAAATCCAAACAAATTTGGTACAATCTGGACAATGTTTTGAGAGGTAGATGGAAAAAGACTGTTGTCCTTATTCCAAAATGGCAGAAAATGCAGTGGCAGAGAAAATTGCTGGCAAAGGAAGATTTATAAGCTGCAAGACAACTTTCTGTTGCCAATGTTTAAATGTCAGTTTCATAAAATGCAGGGGTGGAAAGTAACTTTTATTTATTTATTTATTTTATTTTTTTTACTGGCACTTCTGTAATGTTACTGAGTTGTTTCGTGTATTTGTACTTTAAGTAGTTTTTAAGTATAGGTGCTATGAACCATAAGAGGAGTCTCCAGTTTCTTGTAAATGGGTTACCCTAGAGGAAGGCAGGCATAAACGAAGTTTAGAACATTTTAGACTTTTATTAGTCAAAGCTTCCACACTTTTAGTGAACACAAATACCTTTTTTTCAACTCTACTGCGCACGCATCAGCATGCCAATTACCTCTACATAGAACATAATACACATAAATAAATAAATCTCACAGTAGCAAGTATTGTTTAAAGAATTGTACTTTTATATTTTAAAATGTACAAATCACACCCTTTACTAAGAAAATAAGTAATTTAAAAGACAAGGGAAAATCTCCAGCACATTGCCAATGGATTAGAACAACCTATCGCTTAAATCACAAGAAATAAAGATGGGGACAGACAAGTCAGACATCAGTGACGCAACTGACAGCAAAGTCCCATCAAATTCTGCTGAAGTTGAACTCAAAGAAAATGAAGTGAGCCCCTGGCCATATTTAACTCTCCTGTTGTTACGTGGTGCGATATGGAGAGCCGCACCACGAGTTGTTATAATATTAATAAGAGCCCTAACACAGGGCTTCAATGAAATAGGAGTTTGGGAGAGTGCTTATGATATTCACAGAAAGACCTTTCTGTTTGGAGATAGCGTGGGGTTATTAATTAGTGAGCAAAAAGGGAACTAAAAACGCCAAAATAAACAGAGCTACGCCATCTATGCAAAAACAGACGGGGCTCTGGAAACTAAAAACAATCCTCTCGGGTTACCTATGTGTAACAAAGACAGACTCTTTACGCCCTTACAGAGGATTTACAGTATGAGAGAGTTGCGTTTATTCTGTTAAACTTTATACTTAACCTGAGAGCGCATGCTTTAAGGGATAGCATGCCACTCTCTCTTTTTCTCTCTCTCTCTTTCGCCAGCATCTTATGGCAAAGGCTGGGTCTTTACCTCTGTCTCTCGACTTTCTACGCACTTGACTTTTCTTTGTCTTTTCTTTCTTTCTATGACTTTGTCTTTGGCCAAATGCCTAAATGTAAATATAAATCTTTGTCTTTGGCCCTAATACCTTGCCAGTGCTAGCTAAATGATCGCATGAAGTGCGGAGGTATCAGGACCCTTACAGTAAATAAACACGCCGCCAGGTGTGGCGCGTTCACACTGATTACCTTGCCACAGCCTTGCCTGGCAACCGCGTGTATACCTGTCTGCACCTCTGCCTGTTCCCAACTCCGTGGAGTAGAAGCCTGTGGATCTGCCTGTTCTGAACAGTCCAGAGTATTCATGCGTGCTTCTGCCCCTTGTGAGACTCACGTTGTTACACCTGTTGTGCTACAATTTGGCAATTTTGCCTACAATTTGGGCTACACTCATAATGTTCACCCTCAAAATGTGTCACTTTTGATTGAGATAATTTTATTTCATTAAAAATACACGATAATACATATATTATCACCTAATGTTGTGTTAGATCTTTTTATCAACTTCAGCTCTTGTGAACATTACAAAATTTGAACTTGTATTTGCTGTGTATGTCATGCAGGCCTTATTTACCTAAGCTCATACCACAATTTTTTTAGGGGAAAAAACATTATTCAATTAAATTTTTTAAAATGTGAATGTGTATGAATCAAAATGATAAGATATGTCCAAAATGAGCAAGCCGAGGACAACAGCGACAGTGGCAAGAAAAAACTCCCTGGCAGTAGGAAGAAACATTGAGATGAACCAGACAATTGGGTTAAATTATATGGATATTATGTTTACTATATCAAATACTAAGATCACAATTTATCACAAATTTTACAGAAGTCAGAAGTCAGGCACAAAATAACAACTTTTGTGTTCCCAATCAAAGGTGTCTACTAGGATATATTTATTGAAAACAAAAGCCCATACTGTATGTTCACAGAGAAAACTTAACCCAATTGTCCGGTTCATCTTAAAGTAGCCCTGCTGTCATTTCTAGTACCCCCACTTCCCCTGATTTTCCTAAGGAACACCTTGCATATTCCAGGTATAACATGTTTTCGCATCATATACTGCTCATCTTTATGCCATACTTAGATGGTTTGTTTGGCATATACTGCTTAAATGGGCACGTCCTCAAAAACCAACGAGATGCTCCTCAACAGTGATTTATGAGTGGCAGGCTCTCCACCCACTTCTGCCAAACTTCCCAGCTTGTCTCACTGACTACAGGCTGCTCTTGTGTGGTGGTCATCAAAGCGAATAACATGCGACAGGATATGGAACATCTGCACAGAAACTGTTGTGTGACAAGTTGCCCGACCAGTGTCCGCGTCCCATAAGTTGGATGCAGATTAATTCTAGGATCTGTTGACACCACACAAAATCAACACATTCATGTAGGCTTCAATATTCATCCGGATCTACCTTTTTCCAGCTGTTTCCATAAACACTTTTCTTCTCCAAGTTTGTCATGTTCATGACAACGGTAAGAATGGACTTCATGAGGAAGAGTTAAAAACAAGACTTTATGTCATCCACTCGGGATATGGCATATCAGGTTAGGATTGGTGTTTGGTTCCATTATCGGACAAAAGGAGACCACCGCTTCAGCTGGTTCTTCTTCCTCATCTGTGACGGAGTATTCCTCCTTGGCTTGTACTCTGTGTCATACTCAACCTCTGACTGTTTTTTCTCTAAACCCTCCTCACTGTCAACCTGGCGTCTCTCCTCCTGATCATTGTCATTATCAAATATAATTCCACAGTTTCACCTGCAGTATATCTCTTGGCCATTGTACTGCCAAAGACTGAACTGTGAGTAGGGCCTCAAAAAAGCTTTACTGTATATATCAGAGATGCAAAAAAGTTGTATGATTGTTGGCACTATTGCAGTTTTGTTTTTCAACAGGTGTAGTTAAAATTATGTTGTTGATAGGTTCCTATGAGGGTTGCCATGAAAGCCAAAAAGGAGCGTAAGAAGTGTGTGTACGTGTATGTGTGTTTGTGTCTGTTCAAAGACACCTGCGTGTTGAGGTATGGGAAAGGAGTGTAGAAATGTTCTCGTCTTTAACCGTTCCTCACCTCCACACAAGTCTGCCACTCTCATTCATGCACCTGTCACCTTCCGTATTGATAAATATAATTCACTTTTAACTGGCATGCCACAAAAACTCCTACATAAACTCTCTCTTAAGAGTTCTGGATCTCTTATCCAGAACTCTGCTGCCTGTATCATAACCCAGTCACCTTTAATTCATCATTACCACCAACCTTCAACAACTCCACTGGCTCCCCATCAAATACTGTATAGAGTTTAAAATTCTCCTCGCGCTTTTAAAGAACTTAATAATCTCACTTGTTTTAGAGCTTGTTTAATTCTACACCTCCCTCTCGCACTCTCCGCTCTTCTATATCAAGGCTCCTTGCTACACCTCCTGCCCACCTGACCACCATGGGCTATAGAGCCGTTAGTCGTACTGCTCCTCGCCTCTGGAATTCTCTCCCTGAAAATATCCGTAACACAGATGCTCCGTACAAATTCAAAACTCAACTTAAGACTCATTCATTCAGAAACGCTCCTTGTACATGATGTAAGGCTGCGCTGAAATCTCAAATCATAAATGGCTTAAATCTCCATTTAAACATCCTTCTGAACTCAATTTGTTTTTAAATGTTTTAAATTATGACACTGTCCCTTTATATGAAATTTTTTTGTTTTTAATCTTCTTACTTCTTATTACGCAGTATTATCTTTGTTATCGATGTTATCTTGTTCTACTGTTTAATTTATTCTTGTTTGATCTGAAAGGTTACCATGGGTTACCAGAAAGGTGCCTATATAAATAAAATGCATTATTATTATTATTATTATTATTATTATTATTAATAAATGTGCTTGAAGTCTGTTTTATACACTAATTGTAGTCTTACCTATTAATTTCCAAAGACTGGTACTTTTTGACCTGGGACACCATGAGTGAATAAGTATAAGTTCCATAAAAAATTATGTGCTCAAATGCCAAGTCATTAATTTTTCATGAGGTTCAATGACTTTGTTCACAGTCATTGAACCTCATGAAAAATGGCTGAAATGTACTGCACTTGTAAATCAGTAAATATCAGAGGAAACTTGTAAATCGGTCAGATTTGACAGGAACACAACAGGAGAGTTAAAGCACCACTTCGGCTTCATGCATGAAAGGCAACAATTGTGTTATCTAAAGTTGTGGTTGTGCAAAGTTCAAACCACATCACATAGATCAAACCAATCAAACCTGCACAAACACATAGAGGTAAGTTAAATAATACTTGTACTTTAGCATTGGTAGAACAAAGAAATTTTATAGTTTAGTGAATTTTTGTTCAAACTAACCAAAAAGTAATTGTTGCATGATATTAGTCTTGTTGGTTGGTATTAGCCTTATAGCCTAGCATTATATCCATACATGTCTAGCATTATATACATACACATATTCATTACATTTCAGTCAACTCTATAACTCTGCTAAACAGCATTTTATTGAGAATTAACAGAAATAATGTTGATTTGAATTGAATTGACTACAGTCTGCCTAGGTCTGTTAGTTGCATGTTGCTAGCACGATGCTAACATGACTAGAAACATGCAACTAGCATGTTGCTAACATGATGCTAACTATATTATGCCTCCAATGTTTTGCCACGGGAAGCACCACTTACATTTTCTTCAGAAAATGTACCTCTACCTTTTTTCATTTTCTTCAGGAAGTGTAGTGTGTAGTTTTTTCTTCCGTACAAAACTTTGACACGTAACTAGTCCCATACCATTTGTCGTAGACCCATGAAAGAGGTGTCAAACTGTGCAGCTTATTCATGAATGGGGTGCTTTGAATTTTCTATTTGGTGGGCCATAAATGTGGGCAATTAACCACCCCAAAAAATCCCATAGACTTAACATTAAGACTAAGTTTGATGGATTCTGGCGCAGAGCAGCATTTTTGTAGAAATATAAAATTCAGCAAATATGAAGAGGCTACAGTAGCAATCTGTGTCAGAACACACCCTGCAAGAGGTTATAAATTGTACCCCTGGGGCACAAGAGGTGCCCAAATTTGACCCTTTTGACATATAATGGTGAAGGTACTAGCCATTAAAACAGGAAGTGCTCACAGTTGCGGGGGTGGGGGTGGGGGGGTATGGGGGGTTTGCCACGGTGAGCACCGCTCACATTTTCAGCAAATTTACCTCTCTAGTTATTAGTGGTGCTTGCAAAGCAAAGCACTTCCATTATTATCTCACAGGCTCATTATTATTTAGATTTTTTTCTCTTCAGTGGAAAGGTTTGGTGCTTAACTAGTCCCATACCATTTGACATAGACTCATGAAAGAGGTGTCAAATTGTGCGGCTTATTCGGAAATGGGGTGCTTGACATGACCCTTCTAAGGGGTGGCCAGTAAACAGTGTGTGTGTGCGTGTGAAAATCAAATAATAGAGGAAGGAATATGGTGTAAGGGTTTGATTCCTCCTTTCCTCTTACTTTAGCTTCACACACATACATACACACACATACACAGCGCTGTATGCGCACAAACACCAACAGCAACAATATCTGTTGGGATTCATTTTTACGGGACTGGTTACGCGCCAAAGTTCTCATTGTATGTCAAGGGGGGCAAATTTGGGCACTTATTGCGTCCCAGGGGTACAATTTCCATATAATGGAAACTTCCATAGGAACTTTGAAACTGAACATTCAGTGGAACCTTGGATTATGAACATAATAAATATTAAGTGTTTGTTTGTGTGTGAAAGTGTGAGGAGGAGGGGAGGGGAACAGTTTCTAATGATGCACGCACACACTGATTCAGTCCAGACTGATACAGAAAGAGAGAGAGATAATGGATCTTTAACATCTCTACTGAGACTTTCTTTTGAAACTGTAAACAGTACATTTCTTTTTAGTAAACAGTATGCCTGCACGGATGTGGATTATACCAGTGAGAGACGCGCACTAAGACTAAGCAGGGGAGATGATTACCCACAATTCCGCAGCACGCGAGAGAGAAAAACCATTGACTCAGTTGTGATCATGTGACATTCGGCGTCAAAACAAGAAGCACATGCATGCTACGTAATACTCATCTACCTGAGTCTCCAATAACTACCTGGACTCCATATTAACATAAATTAACAGCAACTGTTATAGCTGAACTGGCTGCCACCTAACACAGAGTATGAATGCAGATCAATTCCTGTTATCTGTTTCACCCAAATGAGGATGAGTTCCCTGTTGAGTCTGGTTCCTCTCAAGGTTTCTTCCTATCACCATCTCAGGGAGTTTTTCCTTGCCACTGTCGCCCTCGGCTTGCTCATCAGGGACAAACTGACCATTTTGATTCATACACATTCACATTCCATACAAACTTAAATCATTCTTTTGATTGTGTAAAGCTGCTTTGTGACAATGACAATTGTTAAAAGCGCTATACGAATAAAATTTTATTGAATTGAATTGAATTAACAGACACCAGCAAGGCTTTCATATGAGCACATATATACTTTTTTATTGTCATTGACCTATGATGTGTTGCATGAGTTTTGTAATTAAATGCAAGTGTTGCTTGTTTAAGTAATACTCTAAAAGATTAGGTAAAATCCGTTGACAAAGACAGAATAGTCCTAAAAGAGTTTATTTAAACTCTTTTATTAGAAAATTTCCTCAATAGTACAGTAGGTAACGTTTACTTGAAAATAGTCCCTGTCAAATTTGCCAGCAATTTGTGTGTGGAAATTTGTGTTACCTATTTTTTTTCCAAGTAAATTTTACTCCACATTTTTTTCAGTGTATTGTATGTATGAATGTATATGATTATGGACAATCTTGGTAAAATCTTAGCACAATGTGTCACTTTACCAACTAAATATTATGTCAAAATCTGATATGTCAATCACATTGTGTTTGTGCTTGACATATCAGATTTTGACATATTATTTAATCCATAATCAATGTACAACAGAATTCAGAATTGCTAAGTAGCTTTCAGAGACTGTACACAAATTTCTAAAAAAAAAAAAAAAAAAAAAGTCTTGTAGGCTACTATTAACTCTCACCTAAACCGGAGGCAAGATCTAACTCGAAACCACGTAGAGGCGAGGCGACAGTGCTGAACACTAACCCACTAACCTTTATACTACAAGGTGTTATATATCGCATACATGTCGCTGTATATAAATACATATTTGCTAGATGTGTTAATCCCACATATAGAACAACTAAAAGGTAATAGGCAAATAAGCAAAACTCCTACCCTTGGCTTTGTGGTCCAGCACCATTAGCATGGTTGTAGCATTCTTGTATTTCTCAATTAATATCTCAGTAGAAATAACATTATTGTGATCTGTTGAACAAGAGCACCAGAGCAAATATCATACACATATGTTTTCAGACTAAATGGGTGGTACATGGTATAATTCTCACATAAAAATCAAATGAGACACTTTAGTTTGATTTGTTGAATGAGAAGAATAATGATTACATGATTAAGAATACTCACACAAGATCACTACAGCACAGAGTGATGTTAAAGCACCAACCAGAGAGTTAGGAGAGTGAGAGCCGATATGATGATCTTGTAAGTAAATAATGAAGAAGCTAGGCGATAAACACCATGGGTTTGTATTTATACATATATTTTGTAGAAGTACAAAAATTAGTATGATTATCAAGAAAATGTACAGGATACTGTACCTGGGCATTTTTTTGCTGTTTGACACTGCTGCTGTGTATTCATATAAACTTCATCCTCTGTTCCTGGTTTTAAGCAGTAGAAAATCATACTCATTTTCATGCAAACTATATCGAATTTTAACAGATAAACACAAAAAAAATCTGATATTTACCTGTTGGAGAATGACAGTTTTCAATACTATCTGTTTTGCTGAAGTGAAAATTTTCATAAATGTTGTCCATTTCCTAATCTCACTGTGTTCATAGTAGTAAAGCAAAATGTAAAGCTTACACCTAACTATCTAAACACATATTAAACAATGTACTTATCAGTGTTGAAATTGAAATAGAAAAGTTGCTTATGTCCGAAGTAATATGAGGAGCAGTTTAATGTGCATGCTGATATTTATGTTCACACAAGGGAGGCAGGTGGAGTTTTACTTACACCAAAATTATCTGAGGGCAAAAAGAATGTCTGGTTCAGAATGATAACCAGTTAAATTGAAGAGGAGGCAGGGCCCAAGCAATTTTTTTAAATGAGTGGGTATTGAGGGAGAAGCTGAACCTTGTAAGTACAGAGTCGTAAGCTGAACTTCAGGTCATTATCAAACCTTATTGAATGAATTCAGGTTTAAAAAAAGGATGTTCAAAGGGAAGAGTACAAGAAGGTAGAGACAATCTAGTTTTGTCAAACTTAACTATCAAATCAGAACAAAGTGCATGCATCTGCAACCATTAAAAAAAGACAAAAAAATGTTTTACACTATGTTACTCAACCCAAAATGACACCAATTACGAGCCGAAATAACTGACTTCCTTTTGAGTAGAGCCGATGACATACATTGTGAAACTTGTTCAGCTCAATGAGCTCTAAATGTGTACCAGATTTCACATGCATATGTGCATGTGTATATGAGCTGTGTGTGTGTGTGAGTGTGTATGTGTGTGTGTAATGAGTGTATGTGTTTGTGCATGTTTGTGTGTGTCTGTTTGAGGTGTGTGAGTCTGTGTGTTAACCACTTTTCGGCATGAGTTTAAGGCATCGTCAAGGCTGAACCTTTTGAGATATCAAAAATCCCTCTACAATTTTGCATCATCAATGTCTTGAGATCACATGATATAAATCCCCTAGGAAGAGTGTATCGAATTCCATTGGCTGCATTTTGCAGCAACCCAAAATAACTGACTTCCTGTTGAGTGGAGCCCATGACATGTGAAAGTTGTTCAGCTCAATGCGCTCTAAATGTGTACTGGTCTGCGTGTGCATACTGTATGTGCAAGTGTGTATGAGCTTTGCAGCAAAATCTCATGTGAGGGCCCCAGGCCACACCCCTGGAATCTGCCCTCTTAAATGTTTTTTTGTTTGTAGCAATAAGAACAAGTGGTGAGAAATAGCAGTAGCCTAAAATTCACTTAAATTCAATTTTATTTGTACAGTTTAGTACTTTTAACAATTGTTATTGTTGCAAAGCAACTTTACACAATGAAGAGAATGAATGAAATTTGTATGAAATGTGAATGTGTATGAATCAAAATGATCAGAATGTCCCTGATGAGCAAGCCAAGCGTGCTGGTGACAGTGGCAAGAAAAAGCTTCCTGAGATGGCAGTAGGAAGAAACCTTGAGAGGAACCAGACTCAACATGGAACCAATCCTCATTTGGGTGATAACAGATAGCAAGGATTTATCTGCAGTCATACTAGGCTGGAAGTTCAGTATAACAGGAGATGTGTTTAAGTTAATATGGAGTCCAGTTCGTTATTGGAGGTTCAGGTAGACTGTAGGAAACTCCAGTCCTGCACTATCGAGTGACTGCTGTAACAAGTCCTCAAAGAACAACTGTCACCACCAGGCCCGTCTTCAAAGAAAAGTGGAACCATCCACAGTCACCACACACATCCCAAGCAGAAGACACAGGGAATCCATGCAATGAGATCTCCAAGCAGAAGTTGTTCGAGTTGGGCGAGTCAGACAGGTCCAGAGGGCAGAGGGGTCTGGATTATGGGCAGCTCAGGAGCGACATGTGTAACTCGACAGAGAGAGGGAAAGAGAGTAAAAAGTATAACCGAAACCTAAATAGTTAAACACAACAAAATAAAGAATGAAATAATGAGTAGGAATAATGAAAAATTGATGGATTAGAGAGATTCCCAATTAAACTGCAGAGGTGGGGCCCAGGATTAAAAAAAACAAAAAAGAAGGGATTGAAAAAGAGCAATATTGATAGTGGGAACATTGGAAAAAATTTAAGCGATTACACATTAACTGAAGGTAAATAGTTTTAAATATTAACTTATTTAGCAACCTGTGTATACCTTGTTCAGCTAGCATGAGTCAAACAGTTTCAGTGTTGACGTGTGAACAGAAAGAATTGTGGTTTTGGTTTGTAAGAGGATACACCCTATATTCTGTTTGCATCAGAATGTGACCTACTCTGTAAGATTTTCTTTTCATACTTCTGATCTGCCAACATGAAGTGTAAAAGTAGTTCAGCCCACCAGTGTGGAAGGCATTGCTGGGTGCAATCTTGTTGAGTGTACTTCCTATGGCAGCCATTTTTACTTTGAGTTCCACTAAAAAAGGGAGCTGCAGTACATGTATTCTATGCAGGCTGGTCAAACAGAGTTTCTTGACCTGCCCCAAATCTTTGGAATTACATTTTGCTTTTTTTTATACATGAAAATAAGTTGTGAATTATGAGAGAACTGCTTTGACCCTGTTTGGACCTGAGAATGCCCTGGATAAATAATCAGTTCTGACCTCATTTTGGCTAGCAGTAGCAAACCCAGCTGCTCTCACTATTTATGGCCTTCAGGCTTTATATTAAAGGAACTTCTTCCAACTCAACATGATTCTAAAGAAGCCTGCCTGAAACTGCCTCAGACGCTTAGATAAATTTGCCACTTGCCTCAGCTCTAGGTTTCCTGCTAAAGTCAATTACTTTATCTGTATTTGTTGCAACCCTTTTGAGTCTGGTTCTTCTCAAGATTTCTGCAGTATGTTGACGAATACAACGTGCCTAAAATAATGACACAAAAATGTATGTCTTTATTCTTTCATGTCTTTATTCAACACATTAATTCGACATTCAAAATAGTAGTGGAAAATTTAAGTGAACCCTTGGAATTCATAACTGGTTGACACACCTTGGCAGTAATAACCTCAACCAGGCACTTCTTGTAGCAGTGGATCAGACCTGCACATCATTCAAGAGGAATTTTAACCCATTCTTCCTGGTAGAACTGCTTTAGCTCCGTCAGATTCTTTGGACATCTCCAGTGTATGCCTCTCTTCAAGACATTCCATAGCATATCTAATGAGTTGTCCACACCAGAAGAGATTTTGTTTTTCAAAAGCCATTCTGTTGTGGACTTGCTCTGGTGTTTTGGGTCGTTGCCCTGTTGCGTCACACAACTTCTACAGAGTTTCGACTGATGTACAGACATTCTCACATTTTCCTGAAGAATTTTTTTGATACGATTGGGAATTTATCTTCCCCCCTATTACTGCAAGCTGGCCAGCAAAAGGCAGCAACGCACGCCCAAATCATGACGTTTCCTCCACCATATTAATTGGGATGATGTTGTCATGATGATATGCAGTGCCCTTTTTACAGTACGTCAGATGTAGTGCTGCGTGGTTTTTTCCAAATAACTCAATATTAGTTTCATCAGTGCACAAAACATTTAGCCAATACCGCTGAAAAACGTCAATGTTATTTTTAGTAAGCAGCAGCTTCCTTTGTGGTGTCCTGCCATGGACACCCTACTTGTTCAATGTTGTACATATTGAAGACTCATGAAGACAAATGTTAACCAGTTCCAATGATGCCTTCAAATCATTGAATGCCTCATTGATGGTCTTACCTTATTGATGGACTGTGTACTCACTTTTTGTTTTAAAAAAAAGTGTCTTTATTTGCCTAAATGTACTGTAGACTGGTGAATGTCTTTGAAATCACTTTGCAATTCTTTCCAGCTTTATGTACAACAGCAATTTTGGTTAAAAATCCTCCAAAAGCTTTTTTTTGGCAAGGTATGGCTCACCGCATATTCTTCTTGTGCGGAGCAAACTCAAAAAGTTTAAAGTAGCTCTAGTCCACACCTCCAAGCTCATTTTCTTAACAAGACTCCAGGTATGCTAACACCTGACACCAATTAGCTTTTGGAAGTCATTAACTCAAGGATTCACAAACATTTTTTTAACTATCACTATGAGGTTTTTATGGTTGCTCGGCATAAAGACATGAAAGATCAGAATTTTGATTTTAGACTCACTATGTTTTGTTAATACTCTTGACTCAAATGAAGGTCAGATCACATTATGACAAATTAATGCAGAAAACTATGAAATTCCTGCATGTTCACATACTTTTTATTGCCACAGTATATAATTACAAGGTCATTATGTTACAGTTAACTCACCAGCACTGTTAAACTCAACATGATTTGAAGTGAATTTAAGCATTCTATCCTCTCATTGCACAAAATTAGACTAAAATGATTACAAAAGAAAATATTCTTGAAAAAGAATATTTCGCAAGACCAACCTAAATAGAATTTATATGCAATCGCACAAAGTGGATATTTACTTAATAACCCATTTGAGGAAAGAAAACCATAGAGACCTTTTTGTGAGATTACCTTGAAAAACAGAGTCAGCATGTTTATTCTGTGCTGGGGTCATAATGCACTTCTTATGCTAAAAACGTCAGGAAAAAACACACTTAACCCAAAGGTTTTATTCTATTTCAATTGATTGTGAGGTTAGATTAGCATGAAAGTAACCACTGTGGGATGTTATGTTCACACTAGCAAGCAGAAGTCACACTGTGCAGTTTGTAGTGTCTTGTATATTGATGTCAGTTATGCAAGGGCACAGTCCACCTTTATTAGTTCCTACATGGATAATGTAAGCATGTCTCCTGACATCTCATGACGCGACTAATATTCACAGCTAGTAAGTGAATGATTAATCAAACATCTTGCAGTGCATTCATTTTTCATATTCAATAAGCTCTTTGTGGGACTTTTGTTCATGGTAAACATGCAGAACGTCCACAGAAAATCCACAGAATGCATAAATACAGTAGCATAATTTAAGTGCTTGATTGAGCTCATATAAGCACTTTATATTATTTTCATGCACTGACAGATTCTATAATAAATGTTCTCTAGTAGTATTAATTACCTGAAATACATTTCAATTCAATTCAATTTTATTTATATAGCGCTTTTAACAATCGTCATTGTCTCAAAGCAGCTTCACAAAAATGA
>JAQQZT010000021.1:4842349-4859271 GCA_030068275.1 Clarias platycephalus
AAATTGCTTAAATCACCTTTCTTTCCCATTCTGACATTCAGTTTGGAGTTCAGGAGATTGTCTTGACCAGGACCACAACCCTAAATCCATTGAAGCAACTGCCATGTGATTGGTTGATTAGATAATTGCATTAATGAGAAATTGAACAGGTGTTCCTAATGATCCTTTAGGTGAGTGTATATACACAGTAAATACAGTACATATATATTTAAGCTCCCCAGATCAGACACAAACAAGTTCGATCCACGGATGTTATGCTTGATCGGTCTATGCTTAGAATTGTGTAGGTTCCCCATGTGCCACCGGGGCAGCTCTGGGATATCGAGGTATGACTCCACAAGACCTATGGGGGATGTGTTGTGGTTTCTGGCACCAGGACATTGACACAGCTGATCCTTTGGGTACTGAGCGAAATCCATGGATCAGACTTGATTATCTGACGGATCCTAGGTCCCAAGTTGGCAATCGCTTGGTCTGTTTACCTGCTGGGCACCATGTGCAGTGGGCTGTGGTGCATTGGTATTCTTCTGCCTTTCTATTGTGGCCAGTATTGACTTTTTAGGTGACTGAGTAGAGGGGGTAATAGAAGGAAAATGCCTTACCATTACACACAGTGATCCGTTCATGAACTTGCTCATACTTGGCCTTCAGCATCTCATAAAGATATTTTGTCTCTAAAACAGAAGAAATGTTTCTGATTCAGAAGGGTTTTTGATAATGAGAGTGACTGAAAAAAATGACCAAACGTACCACTGTAGGCAAAGATGAGCCAATGATGCTTCACCTTTAGTTCTTTATACAGCCTTTCTGTCTCTAATACAAAAGAGAAGAATTTCTGATGCATTGACATTAATGATCAAAGTTTTTTTTTTTTTTTTAATAGAAAAGGGCTAGTCTTACCGTTGCAAGAGACGAGCTCCTGATGCTTCATGTTATGCATTTCATACATACTCTCCATTTCTAATAACAAGGGAAAAGTTTAATCTTTCAGAATTGAATTCCCCCCCTATAGCTTACTTTGTGTAAATTATGTAAAGAAAGTAAAACATTCTTTTAAGCTTTTTATGACTCACCTGAAATCAAGTCTGATTTTAACTAATTACCCACAATTTCAATTAAATCATTATCCACTATACAAATGCAAAAATACAAAACAGTGAATGCAATTTTATATCAGATTAAGAGTCAACTTGAATGTGATCATTTATTCATATTGCGTGACCTTTATCAATTTCACTCTAAATTTCCGGCTGAAATTTATTAAACTGTCTTTCCTCCTGTAACCACTAGGTGACACCCTACACACAGTTATTTAATGATTTAAAAAAAAAATAAGGCTCAGTTTAATTCTCTAGTAGAGGACAGAAGAGGAAGACATACAGCTCTTCATTGAAAATGTGTTAATTTATTGTAGAGCTAGAAGCCAGTGTAAAAAGAAAAGCGTAATATTTAATCATAATTGTCCAGTCGATAGGTGTACACCAAAATTGCCCGGTAGGAACTTCAGAAAATATTAAGTATTCCAATGGCTGCCACTGATTAATTATTGTTCAATAATAATTCATACTAAATAAGCAAGTAAATAAGTATGTCATGTAAATTATGACATAAGCAATCGGTGCATTTGGCCAGAGGTTCTAATGGATGCAAGAGGTTCTAATGGATGCAACCTTCTTACCCTTTACTTGATAGTCTAGCATCATTAGTGGGGCGGTAGCATTCTCATGCTTCTCACTTAAATTCTCAGTAGAAGCAACTTTATTGTGATCTGTTGAATAAAAACACCACATCATGCATAAACATTTTTATTGGCCCAATTACTGAAAGTCCTTAGACAACCTATTGTATTGTATGTTGTTAGTCTAAATGGGTAGCACAGGGCTTTCTTCTCACTTAATTACAGATATGTGTGATTTGTTGAATGAGAGCAGGACAAGGAATACTTACACAAAATGCCCAAAGCACAGAGTGACATTAAAGCAGCAAGCATTAGGAGACAGAGAGCACATATGATGATCTTGTAATCAAATGGAGATAAGGCTAAACGATAAACACAGTTTATACTGTAAGTAATCTGTTCATTAAGCATATTTAATATAGCTAAGCTGAAGTGGCATAACCAGTATAAAGATGAAACAAAGCAAACACATAGTCTACCTGTGCATGTTTCAGGTGTTTGACACTGCTGCTGTGCAGTCACATTAACATCATCCTCGTCTCGTGGTTCTGATGAGTGAAAACTTCTTATTCACAATTCTTGCTCGTGCAAGTTTAGCAACTTTTCCATAATAAAAATGTTAATACTTATCTAAACATATCAACTCTTCACCTTTCTGAGGATGACCGTTTTCATAATTGTTCCTTCTGGAGTGCTCACAAGTGTTTTCCATTTTCTAACCTTAAGTTATTAGTACTTTTTATTAGAGACTTACCCTCTGTTTGGAGCTGTAAGCAAGTAAGTAGTGAGAAAAGACTACAACTCACTAATTAAACAAAAAATTTGTTATTTGGAAAACTGCCCTGTTTCAGGATTAAACTGACATCATTAAAGTTTTAAAATGATCAAAGCAACATTCGAATGTGATTAGTGGCATACAATGCATGCTGGTATTCATGTGGAAGTGTGGGCGTGGTCAGGTATCAGGTGCGTGTGGAAAGGGGCGGGGCAAACCTGCAGCTAAACGTGCAAGCATTCTCAGCTGTATCTAATTACTAACAGCCTACTTAATTTTGACTGGAGGTGCGTTCCGATCGGCCTGAAGCGAAACTGATCAGTTCAAAGGGAACGAGTGTAGGGAACGAGTGTAGGGAACGAGTGGGTCTTCACTTCGCCTGAAGTGGGAGTGGAAAATTTCCCATCAGACACTGCGTCTCGCAGGAGCGTGAAAATAGAATGTTTTATACTCGCTCGAAAAGCGATTTTTTTTTATATCTTGTAAATTAATAAAATAATTCATTTACAAGTTATATACATTTCAGTAGTATACGGTTTAAAGCGGTATCAGTTTTGTTTCAATAAATATTTAATATCCGCAGTATGAAATTTCCACAGCTGCAGCTTCAGGTATCCGAGGTGCTTAAGTTACCATAGTAACGCACGAGGAAGTGACGTCTGTGCTAGTGACGTTACGGGGTGTTCCAAATGATGGAATTTTGTCCAGGGAAGGTCCCTTAACCGACATTGCCTTCACACAGAGCAAGAAGTAAGGAGCACCCTGTGAAGTACACTTCGGAATGGAACGCAGCCATAATGATATAATGTAATGACTGATAGATAGATAGATAGATAGATAGATAGATAGATAGATAGATAGATAGATAGATAGATAGATAGATAGATAGATAGACTTTTGTATTAGTCACTATGTTTTTGTTTGTTTGTTTTTGCATTAATTCCTGAGATTGCTTTTACATTTTCATTAGATGGAGTAATTTGTTTTGATTGTAAAGATGTTTCCTCAATGGAAATCTTTTTCTTTAAAATTATATATTTGATAATTCCATCCAAAGGTTTAATTTACCATGATAAAAAAATGTGGGCATAATTCATGTGTTTGCTACCATACTGAAACACTAAAATACTACATTTGCTTATTATGACCAAAGTTTTGCTCACTCCCTCATCTTCCATACCACTTTATCCTGTGTACAGGGTCACGGCGGGCTTGGAGCCCATCGTAGGGCACAAAGTGGGGTACAATCCTTGGGGTTTGGGGTGCCAATCCCACACTACAGCAATTTGGAAATGACAATTAGCTTAACCTTCATGTTTTTGAACTGCAGGAGAAAACTAGAGTACCCGGTGGAAACCCACCATGCACAAGAAAAACTCAGAACACACAGTAATAGACCAAAAAATTTAAATAAAGCAATTATTGAAGATTTAATAGATTTACAGATGTAAATAAATGTATGAATTTTAAGGATTTGTTTGTTTTTAGCTTATGAAATTACATTCAAAGGTAACGTGAGCCCTTTTTTTTTTTAAGTTGGAGTTACATCCATAATGCTGGAATTGTCCAAATTACTGGTAAAAACAACCCAATCACTGTTTGTCATCACAGTGACCAACAACAAAAATTCATATTAATTCTTAAATGTTCCTTAATTGTATTAAAAGATTTGCTGCATTACATCCAGTTTTAGATCATTCATATTCATAAAAGATGGGTGATTAAATTAATAAACCATGTTGTGGGTGTTCCAGCCAAGGAATAACCTGATATAACATCTGTACTGTACATGTGAAAAAATGATACTGTAAAAGATTTACTTTTGTGCAATTTGTCCAAGCGTGCATACTTAACTTGCATTTACATTTAAAACAGACTGAATCCAAAAACTGCCAGAATATCAAACAATCAGATTATTGAACAGTTATAAATTAGCATTTATTGTAATGAAACATGTTTATAGACATAAATGTAAGAAAAAAAGATGACATTATTATTTTTAACATTTAACAATTCTGTACATTTCAGTAGTTAAAGGATTTTCTGATGAAATTAAACTGTCATACCCTAGATGACCACTAGTTGGAAATAAAGAACTCAGTAAACCTATTTTACATCTGCAAAGAAGTGGCTGAATTAACATGATCTTGTAGCTTTCCTGAACTTCATCCAAGTGTGATTTTAACTCTTTAACACAGGGACAATTAACATACCAAAGACAATTTATAATGTTTACAATTAGTTGAAAATGTTTAAACTGATCACATACAGGTGCTGTAGATGGAAGATCATTTCAACTGTATTGTTTGCTCTTGTTGTCTCTTTTGTATTCATACACTCTATTATACATGTATATACTCGGCCGCACAGTGGCTTAGTGGTTAGCACTGTTGCCCTGCGCCTCTAGGTCTTGGGTTTGATTCCTGTGTCGAGTCTGGGTGCATGGAGTTTGCTTGTTCTCCCCGTGCTTGGTGGGTTTCCTCCCGCAATCCAAAGCCATGCAGAGTAGTTATCATCCAAATGAGGTTGGGTTCCCTGTTAAGTCTGGTTCCTCTCAATGTTTCTTCCTATTGCCATCTCAGTAGAAATTCCTTGGTACCCTCGCCCTCGGCTTGCTCATCAGGGACAATCTGATCACTTTGATTCATACACATTCACATTTCATACAAACTTCCATAATTTTTCACTGCTTTGCAACAGCGACAATTGTTAAAAACGCTATACAAATAACATCGAATTGAATTGAATACATTAAGCTAATTGGCATTTCCAAATTGCCAATAGCCTGTGTGAGAATGTGCGTGTGAATGTTGACCGGAGGTCCTACCACGGTTGTACAAAATGGGAATAAATATGGGAATAGGAATAAATCACCATTGGCCTCCACGGTCCCTGGTTGGACTACAGTGGTTCCTAGATGGATGGATGGATATGTTTGTATATTTCTCTACTTTATATTTGCCCATTTTTCTTTGCTGCTGTAACATAGAAATTTCCCCACTGTGGCATGAATAAAGGTATATCTCATCATATCTTATTTGCCACCAACTATGTCAGTGCTCAAGGAAGAGAAGTTTCATTGTTAGGTTTTAACAAAGTATTCAATGCAGTCATAGAATTCAGAAACATATTTATCTATCAGTGAGTCAAGTTGCTTTAACATGGACTTGTAAGACTCTTGAACTTGACCTAGATGTGATTTTTACTGTTCAACACAAGAAAAAAGGCATATACTGTAAGTTATGAAATACAAACAGCTTTCAAGACAAAAAGGACATGAAGAAATTACTCATGAATGAAGGCTTAAAACCAATTAAGATTCACAAAAGACTTACGATGATGAGACTCTTAGCTGCAGTAAAATATTTGAATGATGCAAACGTTTTAAAGAAGGCTGTATGCCTGTGAATGACAATTCTGGATGAGGTGGGATTATATAGAAAAAAGGGGGAAGTTTTAATTGTGTTCTGTTATTCGGCACAATCAAAAGTTTTTAGTTTGACTTGAATGCCCCTTATATTAATACAAACCAGGAAAGAATGTTACTATAAGATTGGTCATTACAAGTCAGAACGTTGGATACATATGCAAAATTGAAAATAAATCAATAAAATGATTGACTCTTGCTTACTGTATAAATGTTTTGCTTTGTTATTATTTTAAAGCGAGGTCTCATGTTCCCTGAACCACTATTTCACGATTTGTGCCTGACGAATTCTGGAATATTTTGGAATATTGCCGTGCCATCAGGGATAGAGGAAATCCATTGAAAATTTAGTGCAGCTAACCTCATGTTTTGGGCACATAACATTGCTGAGCCTAGACCTAACCAATGAACGCATGTACGGTTGACACTAGGCATGATGGATGCATCACTTCATCCACATCTCTATTTACACTGATGCGCTCAACACTCTGGAACAGGGTAACTTTGAACACATCAAACCACATGACCCTTTTCCAGTGATCCACAGTGCATTCTTTATGCTCCCTAGCAAATGAAAGCCTTTTGTCTGATTAGACTCAATAATAAATTGTTTTCTTAAGGCTATACAGCTGTTTATTCCCAACTTATGCTCTTATTTTTATTATTAAACATAGCCATGAGCTTTTTTTTTCCTTTTCTTATAATTTGATTTCACTAAGCATTTAAGTGATCTCCCATCACTCTCATTTCTTCCTTAATGATGATGGTTCACCACTATTCTTACCAATGCATGTTATAGTTCTTAACCCAATTTGAGCAGTTTCAGCAATCTGAGTTGTTTTCATTGCTTGATGCAGGACAATAATTTGACCGTTCTGAAACAGAGTAACATCTTTTCCGCTAACACAAAATATGTCTTCTTGGCATGGTTGTTTAAGAATTATGAACCTACTCACTGCATCATTTAGGGTTAAATAAAGTGTTGCCAGATGAATCATATTAATCATTTGCTTATTATAATCCAGATGATCACTTTTTTATACCATGCAATATATAATAATATACTGGGTGAGTATACTGTAGCGTTTTTCCCTGAACTCATGTACTCTGTATTTACTGTCACTGAAGCCTTTTCTTATCCTTTTCTTCAAAGGTGTTAATAATAATAAAAATATATAATAATAATAATAAATGAATTAGTTACATAATTCCACGGCATTATGGGTTTTAAGATACGATTGGACATAATCAGGGAGAGGAGTTTATGCTCACCTCGTTTCTATAATCACAGAACCTTTCAAATTTCCGGGAATGCACTGTAAGCCTGTATGCACACAAGAAACTTTGCAATCCCTC
This sequence comes from Clarias platycephalus, assembly GCA_030068275.1. Taxonomy (NCBI): domain Eukaryota; kingdom Metazoa; phylum Chordata; class Actinopteri; order Siluriformes; family Clariidae; genus Clarias; species Clarias platycephalus. The sequence continues at coordinate 4,849,586 of JAQQZT010000021.1, forward strand.
GTACCAGTGATTTTGTGCACTTGCTCCTTGACCATGGTTGTAACATTTGCATACTTTATACGTAATGTGGCATTAGTGAACATTTCCTTGTGATCTGTCAAAAAAAAGAGGGGAAAAAAACAGCAGCAAGAGGAAAAACAATGAAGTTTCAAGTTTTAGTGTCATTATGCCTAGTAAAGAAACATGTTCCCCCGTACAATAAAATTCTTCCTTTGCTGTCTCAGAGTGAATGTCACTACAAATAAATAAATAAAAAAGCATAAAATGGAAGAAAAGGAAGAAGGATGAAAAGAAAAGGATAAAAAGAAAAGGTATATAAAATAGGAAGGATGAATAAAGTATATATAAAAATATGAAAAACTAATCAGTGTTAGGTGACAATTGAAGCAATGGCTAACACAGGATTGCACCATTAAAAAAAACAATAAAAAAAAACATTTAACCAGGCATACTGTATAATTCATACCTCACACTTTGCCTGATAGAAGCAGCCTGCAAATAGGATTTTTCCGCAAAGGACTAAACCTCATGTCATGCTACTGTAAATGAATTCACATAGAAACAACTAATTAAAGTAAGCCTAACTAATTTTAAATTATTTTACAATACACAAACATTCGTGGAACGTAACAAAAGTAAGCCTCAAACAACAAAATTATATTTTAAAACGTTTTATTCAATTCTGTTGACAAGTTGACAAAGTTGATGATGGAGTGATACTTACACAGAATTCCTAGAATGCAGACCGATGTTAAAGCATTGTTCTTTTAAAAGAGGTAAAAATCCGACTTTAATCCCAGTGTGATGATTATCCCACAAAGTCTTGTTCCCCACAGCAGAGGATCAGCCCACATTCCAAAAATGTCCTCAGAACCCACCTGATTTTGCACATCTTCCAAAACCATAAAATAATACTGCTTCTGTATGTTTTTCCCCCTTATGCCTTTAAAGGACTCTTAATTCTCACTTATTTCGTACAGTTTATTGTTTATTATTGTTTATTTAATGGTTAAGCTGTTCCAAATCTGATTTGCAATAACGATATTTGCGTGGTAATGAAGAAATCTTGAGTTTTTAAACTTTTAGACATTTGATATCTGACATCTGTTTTTTGTCAGCACTCATGCTGTTGGGGCGTGGGCACGGTGGTATGTCAGCTGATGAGAAACATATTGAAAAAACAATTCTTATTCTTCAGTGGTGTAGGGTGAACAAACTTGATTTTGACAGAAACACATACAGTACATCAGTGCCATGTCTATAAAGAACAACATTTATCACAGTGGAAACTGGCTAGAAACCCTTTTGCACAAGATAAGAAAGCACAAAAGTAACCCTGTGAAGTGTTCACCGGTATGATGAGACAAAGATTTGAGACTGTATTTGGACAAGTTTTAAAGTGATACGTGTACTGCGAACCTAAACAAACCATACCTAAATCAACATCATATCTATAGTGAAATGCGATGGTGGTAGCATCATGCTCTGGGGACAGTTCAAACTCAAAGGGGAAATGAACGGAGTGGTTGTTACAAAGTAACTATGTAGAGGAATTTTACTTTATTCCATTAATAATTTAGTTCATTTTATAACAACAGTTTCTTTATTATCAGTATCACTCACTCACTCATCTTCTATACCGCTTTATCTTGTATTCTGGGTCGCGGCCAATTTGGGGAACGCCAATTAGCCTAACCTGCATATCTTTGGACTGTGGGAGGAAACCGGAGTACCCGGAGGAAGCCCTTATTATCAGTATGTAATTCCTAATTATATTCTGTAACCTTAGTTTTGGGAGCAATCAAAGACATTATCTGTTTGTTTGTTTGTTTGTTTTTGCCATGTATGTTTATTGCTGGGGAACCAAGAAGAGAGTTGATGGACGTACTTAAGTCATGTTCCTTGATGAATAGGATACAACTGCATGCAAGACTTTCTTTGGTGGAATTATTTCCCCAACTATTTTGTAAAAAAAAAAAAAAAAAAAAACGTACTACTTTTCAGTTTGCCTTTGTGAGTTTTATTTATTTGAAGGTAATAGTTAAGGTATTCATTTTCACTTCAGTCTGAGTGAATGAATAAATGAATTAATGACTGAATGAGGCTGCCAATTTTCAATGTTCTACAGTACAGTTGTAGCCAAAGTTTTGAGAATATACACAAATATTTTCTGCTGAGTCATTGTTTTTAGATCTTTTTGCCAGATGTTACTGCGGTATACTGAAGTATAATTACAAGCATTTCATGCGTGTCAAAGGCTTTCATTAATAATTTAATTACGTTTGTGATAAGTTTCTGCAATTTACCTTTCCATGCATCAATCAACTTCTGGGCCGCATCCTGACCCATTCTTGCAAAAATCAATGTTTGGAGTTTTTTTAGAATTCGTTGGTTTTTGTTTGTCCACCCTCCTCTTGAGGATTGACCACAAGTTCTCAATGGGATTAAGGTCTGGGGAGTTTTCTGCACGGACCAAAAATTTGTTCTCTGAGACAGGCAGTGTTTATCACCAAACTATTATTCGATGGTTGGGAGAAGTTGCTCTCAGAGGATGTTTTTGTATCGTTCTTTATTCATGGCTGTGTTCTTACAGTATGTAGGTTAAATTGTATGTAAGCCCACTCCCTTGTCTGAAAAGCGAGACCACACCTGAATGGTCTTAGGATGCTTTTCTGTTGGCCTGACACTGTAGCGCTCACCTTCATACATTCCAAGATGGGCAGCAAAGAAGCCACTTTTCTCCAGGAAAAACATCAAAGACAGATGGATATTTTGCAAAAGTAACAGGAATTGGTCTGCTGACAAATGAAGTAAAGTCATTTTCTCTAAAGAATCCACTTTCGTTTCCTCTTTTCTTTGGGACAATTTTGACTAAGAACACAGCCATGAATAAAGAACAGTACAAAAATATCCTCAAAGGTCAACTTCCCCAACCATCCAAGAACAGTTCAAACTGTTTAAAATTCATATTTGCGCCATTCTCAAAAGGGTGAAAATCTCTCCTAAACAATTTGCAAAGTTAAACTTGCAAACTTCTCCAAATCAATAACTTATTACTGGAGCAAAATGTGGTTCTATTAGAAACTAATATGAAGGCGGTGAATTCAGTTTCATAAGCAGCATTTGTGACTTTGGAATTATTTGAGAAGATCTGGTGAAAATTTGCTTGGAGGTTTAAGAGCAGATCGGTTTGCAGTTAAAAGATTGTACTTACTGCTACTGTCTAACAGTCGAAACTTCAATCAGAACAGTTTATGGAAAAATAAATAAATTTTTACTAAAATCTACTCACTGTATAAATTTTTAATAATTTCATATAACATAGTGAATAATAATAATAATAATAATCATAATAAACGCAGTCTATGCAGCAGGCTTGGACTTTTGTGCTCTACTACGTGAGCGTGTGTTTGCGTTTAGCCAGGCAGATGGCAGCACTTTCACACACTCACGTCCCCGATGCTGTAGTGGTTTGAAGTGATGAGCTGGCAAGTCCAGCGTGTGCATGAGTCATGTCTTTACTCACACATGGTGATGCAGTCATCTCATATTACACCACGTATGACTGTATGATTCATAATCAGCCTTTATTATTATCATAAGCATCTCTGTACAGCAGGAGGTATGTGTTCGAAAGCAAAAAGAGAGATGGAGAGAGAGAGAGAGAGAGAGAGAGAAAGACGTCTTGAAGCAGTTCATGAGCTGTGTAAAGATCTTAGATTCAGAAACTTCTTTAAGATCTTTTACATTGAAACACATCTGAAATGATTAATCTCGGCACTTGAAGGAAAATATACACGATTTGTGTCACACGAAGTTGAGATGTGCACCAGGACTGCGAGCCCAATAAAAACGCTGCAGGAACTGACGGTCAGATAAGAAAACTTGAGAAAACGAAGAATGGCCATGAGTGTTTCTCAATATGCGTGCTTTGTCTTGTATCCATGGCTGAGGTCATCTTTTAACACCCAAGTTACAGTCCAATAATTAAGAACACATACCAAGAACAATAAAAAAAAAAAAAAAGATAATAAATAAAAAGGGAAGTGTTCTTGATCCTCCCCCAAATCTGGGGACACACCGATTGGTGACTTGCCAACAAGAACGAACGAAAAAAGTCCCATGATTCATTATGGCATCATCGCTAGGGTGGAGTGCTCCCCTCAGACCCACACATGTAAGCTTTTAAGATGTCTCTCACAACAATTAGATCTGGTGCACCAATTTGATTAACAAGTGACGATATTTAGTACAACATAACAGCACCGATATCAGTATGTATGTTGGCATGGCAACGTGCAAATCTCTCTCCAGATGAATGATCGTAGTACTTCCCATTCATTTGGGTTCGATTTATTGGGGGGAAATAATGATGAAGATTCAGAATTTTAATAATAATAATAAAAAAAAATAAATAAAAAAAAAGGTCTCCTTCATACACACATGCTTCTAACGCAGAGCTCATGAAAGCCTTTATTTGTTCCTCATCTTTCTCACAGAAGCTGCAAAGCCGTCGAGATAACGCAAAGAAGCCCGCTGTAAACCCTCCCAGTCCTTCAAAATTGCACGCGGCGGTATCCGGGTCAACTTGAGCAGACACACGGTATGGCTGAATAAATGAAAGGACCTGAGACTTCACAGATGATGAAAAAAGTGAGAAGACAAAAAAAAAAAAAAAAAAAAAAAACGTATCCCATGATTCATTCCCCCTTGGCTCCGAATCGGCTGGTCAATCAATCAGTCAAAGGTCACCTCCTCCTCCTTCGGCACACCTTGCACCAGACCCCGTGGTGAACTTACTTTGACCTCTCGGAGAGAGGCGTGGCAGTGTTGGATCGCGATGAGGTTTAGGCACCAACAGAGATTCGATCAGAACAGACAGGTGGTGGGGGCGTTCGGTTTAAGCGGCAGTTCAGCGGCTAACACCCCGGGTCTGAGAAGTTCGGCTTTGGGTTGGGGTTCGGTTCAGGTCACATGATGCAGCACTTGTTTTTGAAGATGTGCGAGTGTTTGTAGCGCAGTCTCTGTTTGGGTCTGTACTTCTCCAGATAGGTCAGCTGTTTGCTGTTGATGGCGCCACGCCGCTTCCTGTTAAAGCATGATTAGTAAAGCATGATTAGTAAACCGTGTTAGACAACAGAAGCAGGTTTAACTGTATACGCAAATATAACAAAAACAGCAGATGTTCATGTGAGCAACTTAGTCATGTCTAATTATGTATATACAGTACAGTATGATGGATTGATGTGGAATTTGATCAATGATTTGCGTCTTTGGTGTTTATAAACAAAATAATGCTCGAGTTGGGAAGGGAAGACAAGTGCTGTGGTCGGTCATTCTTCAATAAAAGAATATTATTATAATATAATACATAATAATATATATTATTTCTCTTAAAACACTCCAAGTGAAAAAATATATATTGATTGATCAAAGGATGGTGATATTTTTGATCTATTTAGAGTTGTATGTAATTTTGTTCTATCCTTCTATCACTTATGTTATAGCAGCTGTAATCATTCCTCCAACAGACTGTTTTTTTTATTATTATTATTTTAACAATTAGCCTATATCTCGACCATGCAAATGAGCTGCCTATATACAGTACAAATACAAAGGGTGTTCAAATCAAACCAGGACTTTTTATTTGTGCAGAACAGCGTAAAAACTCACTTTTTCTCTATAGAATCAACTGCTACACTAATGCACTTATCCCAGTGTTTCACTAGTGCTCAGATACCATCAAAGTAGATCCAAGATCGCACTGCTTGCTTCACCTTCGGAAACGCTGGCCTCCCAGGAACTTCTTTAATGCCCCAAATACGTGGAAATGGCTTAGAGCGAGGTCAGGACTGTGCAGGGGATGTGGCAATAACTCCCAGATGAGTTCCTGTAATATGCAAGTGGTGTTGGTGAATGAATGTGTGTACAGTTCCTACAGATAGATGTGTCTCTTCCTCAAGCTGGCGACAAGTCATCCGTTGTTTTTCAACGATTAAGCATTCCACGCACTGAATGTTCACGGGTGCAAAGGGATCCGATCCGCTGTCATTCATCGATGTCTGGCCTTCTTTAAATCCTTTGCACCGTTCAAATGTCTTCTGTAAATGTCAATAACTTCGTTCACCAAGTCCCGGTTTGACTTGAACGCCCCTATATAAATATATAATACATTATAAGCATTATATAAATGTGTGAATTTGCATCCATGTTAGAGAAAACTAATCAACATCCTTTGACCAATCAGAACAGAGATTTCAATAGCGCAGTGTGTATTAAAAGCAGTACTGGAACACACTGGAACTAAGCAACACGTACTGTCTGATGAACTGGATCGCATCTTCGTACTTCATCCCACACTCAATCAGAGCCAAAGCCACCAGAACCGGAGCCCTGCAGAAGGGAAAAAAAACAAAAAAAACAACAAAAAAAACACACACTTATTAAAATCGGGACACACACACACAGCCCGCGCACAAACAGATGGCTCTGTTAAAGTGTGTGTGTGTGAGGAATAAGTGAGAGTTGAGAGAGAAAGCACCTCCCACACTCACTCACACACTCATATCCACGTTATCTCTAACAAAGAGAATCATGTTACTGATGTGTGTAAGAAATACAAAAAAAAAAAGAAAAAAAGAAGAAAAAAAAAAAAAGAAAAACGCACCGAAGCACTAAACTAAATCCACCCTTCGAAAAAAGCATCAACACGGTGCATCCTAAACGCTCAGACGTAGTCGTTTTCTAGGAACTACTTCACTTCACTTCTAGGAACGAAATACTTTTTAGGAAATGCAAGGCTTCTGGGAAGATTTGCTATAAGTAATTTTCCCGCATTACTCAAACCTCACTGTGTAAAGTATACGCTTTGTATACAGTACACATGTGTTTTTTTTCTTTTTCTCTCTTTTTCAGAAAGAGAGAGAGAGAGAGAGAGAAAGAGAGAGGGAGAAATGTCCAAGTGCTGTACAGAGTGTTTGGCATTGGAATTAGATGAAAATGAAGCTGGGCCAAGAAAACACTGGCTCTCTTTCAAAAATCGAGGTCAATTCCCTGTGGAGAGGGAAGACGTGCGTCAGAGACGGGGGTTTTACCGCTCCGAAGACGTGAAACGGCATGGAGAGGCCCTCTGCTTCCCTCGCTCCGCTGCCGTTTTTATAACGCATTGTTTTGGACGTCTTCTGGTAAAGCATAAATATGCCTTATCTACGGAGGAACTCCTGCGAACGCTCCAGTTTCGGAGCACATACTGCTACTGCTACCTTGGAAGCATGCGTGGAAGTTGCATGTTTTTTTTAGTCCTGCACTAAATACTACTAAAGATGTATTTTAATCGTATGAGAATTTTTTGTAATGCATTATGTTTTATTTTTCTTTTTAGGCACATTTTTGAGAAATCAGCATTAGGCAAAGAACATATGGGCTTCCGTCATTCAGTGCATATGTCTGAGTCAGATCCGGTAAAATCCTCCCCGACCCCCCCTCTGAGGACTTTAACCTCATGCCGGAGGTTCTGCAAGAAAATAGACAGACTTTGCAGATAGACAGTAAACACTGTATTAAAAATAAAGATTTCCAGTTTCTTCTTCTTCATGTCTAATAATACTGCAGCAGCGTCACAGCTGACCAAATGTGCCACAAGTGCTGTTGACTTTGGCCCGGGCTCTCCGTCCAGGCTCGGGCCTTCGGATGGCCATCGCATCGCCTACGCAGGCGGAATTGGACGAGGCCAAGGAGATTCGTCAACCCTGGCTTTGGTCGATCGCTGGAGAAAATCAGGCTCATGGGAGAAAAGTGGTTTATGTTCTGGAGTGCACGAAGTTCACATTCTTTTCCAGATTGAGAGTTGAGGCAGAGTGAAAAAAAAAGAAAAAGAAAGAAAAACGGAGGCTGGTGATTAGGGGGCACCAGACAATGCGTGTGTGTAAACTTTAAGCTCGGGAAAAAATACACTTTTCTACCGTTTGTGTACTACACGCTTTCATATAACACTATGCAATTGAATCTCGGTGTAAATAAACTTTAAATTAACTTTAATTATAGCTTAAGCAGACACCGTGCGTGTGTGTGTGTGTGTGTGTGTGTGTGTGTGTGTGTGTGTGTGTGTGTGTGTGTGTGTGTGTTTTGGCAGGGTATATTGTAGAAGTGTGTAGGAGCTTTAAAAGTCCTTAAGTCTTGCTGTGAGTCAGTAAAGGAATTCAGTACTATTAAAATAAAAACATTACAGTTAGCTATGTTTCTTAAAGAAGCTTCCGATGTTCTTCACTAATGTACCGGAACGTCCAATAATGTGAGTTCTGGCCTGATCGACTAAAGTACATATCAGAAGGACGATGTTAAGCCACAAGTCAGGAATAAGACACCTGGAATCATGCTGTTCTGGGAAAATAATCAACAGTGTAACAGTGTGATTAAGATCACCATGAAGCAGAGATATTATTAACTAAGCTAAAGATAACGGGTTTTCTACAACAGCACTTCCTGAGGAGCGATTCGCCAACAATTTAATTAATTCTAGTGAATTAAAGAATAATAGCTGATGCAGTATGATATTTGTGTCCTTTTATAGTTATATTTAATGTTGCGAAACAAGTTGGGTCTAATCAGAGCCGCAAATAAAAAAAAAGGTTAAATTGATCAAATAAAAGAAATACAATTCATAAGAAAGTAAAATGAAAATTAGTGCATTTCAGTGCTGTCTGAAAATGGTCTACCGCAAGTCTGGCCAAATTCCCATGAAGTAAGATTGAGATTCAGTCACATGTACCTCTCTCACAGCACAGTCAAATGACCGGCATATCCAAGTAAGGAATCTGGGGTCAGAGTGCAGAGTCAGCCAGGATACAGTACATACCCTCCCGTCTTGGACAGACAGGGTTTAAAGGCTCAACAGTGGCAATTTGGCAGTGCTGGGGCTCGAACCCCCAACCTTCCGATAAGTATCACTTCCTTAACCGTTTGAACCACCACTGCCTATGGTTTAGAATCAGATATGACTGTCCCCTATTGTTTATATTCAAAATATGGCCGTTTTTCAGGGGAAAAAAAAAAAAAGCGTCCCAAATTTTTTTTTTTTCACCAAAAATTTGTTTTGGTGAACCCATGAATGGTTTAGGATTTGTTTAGAGTTGCTGATAAATAAAAGCATGATGACGAGGGACAATCAGCTCTATGTGTCGACTATGCTTCACAGACAGGCGACACAAAAAGCACCGTTAAGTACCGACACTAGAGACTCCATTTATAATCTGTTTATTATTAGGCTCGGATGATGCGGCCCGTCCATCCTACCAGTCCCTGAGAATGAGGTTGTTACATTAGAAACATGTAAGAACGTGTTAGCATGAGAACATTAACATAAATCTGTGATTTGTCTTGCAGCTGCAAGACAAATTGGTCGAACATTGGTCGAACATTGAGCTCAGCTGAACCTTCATTCAGCTGAGCTCAGTCCTTCTCTACATATCCTCCAACTAAGGCGATACACTTCTCCAAACAAGGGATGAGCTGGTGGAGACCGTCTTTGAAGAAGCCTTCTTTTTGGATCTTGAGAAAAAGTTCCACCTTGGTGATCACCTTGTTGTCAAGAACAAATTGACGGACTTCGGCTGACGGACTTCGGCTGACGGACTTCGGCTGACGGACTTCGGCTGACGGACTTCGGCTGACGGACTTCGGCTGACGGA